>SOZI01000166.1:5497-39572 GCA_006352295.1 Rhodotorula diobovata | reverse complement strand
GGGGAGGGGCGAGCGGAGTTGGGGCGGTGGCGGGAGGCGGAGAGGGCATGCATGGTCAGTGTAGGGCTCTCAGGGCGGGGAGCGCCAGGCGGTTGGACGTACAGGTGAAGACGATGGCGGCCGTGCAGCCCCTGGAGGAGCGCGCGAGGGGAGCGAGTGCCCGAGTGGTCAGTCTCGGCTCGCTGGGGCAAGCTTGAGCCAAGGCAGGTGGTCTGTGTGACTCACATGGCGCCAAAGAAGGGGGCATAGATCTGTGCGCATGCATCCGAGAGGCGACGAGGGCGAGGAGGAGGGGAGGAGGCGGAGGAGGGGCGAGAGTGAAGAGGAGGGGTCAGCGCTGCGACGGCCGCCGCTGGTCGGGCCACAGAGGGGTCGAGGGTAGGCTCACGGGGCAGTGCTCGGCAAAGGTACTGCTCGCAGCCACACCAGAAGGGCACGGGGGAGGGAGCGGGCGAGGGGACAAGGGGGTGCGTCAGTGTCCAGGCCTCAGCACACACGGATCCGCACTCGAGCGAGCGCCGAGGCTGGGTAGGCGTGACGGGTCAGGGTAGAGAGGATCGACAGCCGCACACGTCGCTCATCTTGGGCTTGGAGAGGTGTCGAGAAGGGGGTGGGGGCAGGGGAGGTGGGGAGGGGAGCGCACGAGTCCTGCGCGCGCCGCCTTCAAAGGACCCGCGAGCCCTGGCTTACGTTTGCATTACTCGCACCTCGACTCATTACTATTCAGCCCTCGACACGCACGCAGCTACAGTCACTCGTCACACCCTGCGCAACGTCCTCCCACCTGTCAGTCTCATGCACCGCAACCAAGACGACATGAAAGAGAGAGAGAGAGAGCGCGAGAGACGACGCACCTCACAGTCCTCACCGTCCTCCCACACCCGACCGCAATCAAGTCGCCCTCGCCCCCCCACGCCACGGCATTGACCTCGCTCGGCGCCGTGTACGCGAGCGTCGGAGAGCTCACCACCTTGGGCTGCTGCGGGACTGACCGCGAGGGGGGCTGCGGCGGCTGCGCGTGCGACAGGTCCCACAGGAGCAGGTTGGCGTCGTCGCCTGTGCGGCCCCGACGTCCAGTACCGTACAGTCAGCACGCCGATCGGAATGCAGGCAGCGAGACTGCGCGAGAGAGAGACGCACCAACCGTCGCGAGCCACCCGGGCCCGCTCGTCTCCCCTCCCTGTCCCAGCCCGACGCCGCCCCCCCACGCGAGCCCATTGACCGGCGCCCTGTGGCCCCTCACCTCGAACGCCGGCGCGCCCGGGTTGCGCGTGTCGAGGATCTGCACGTCGGCGCTGTCGGCGTGCACGACGGCGACAAAGGTCGGGCTCGTGGGGGAGAAGGCGAGCCGCAGGAGCGGCGCGGGCGTCGTCGTCGTCGTCGTCGTCGTCGTGCTTGCGCCCGCGGTCGCAGGAGGGGACGACCCCGCTGCACCGGCGCCGGAGGCGGGCGCAGGGGCAGGTGCGGGCGCCGCCTCGTACAGGATCGTCGAGTGCTCGAGCGAGCGCAGGTCAAACATGCGCACGCTCCCGTCGGCCCCGACCGACGCAAAGATGTCGCGCGACGCAGGGGACCACGCCACGTCGTACACCTCGCGGTCGTGTGCGATGAGCTGTGTCACGGGGACGCCGGTCGAGATGTCCCACACGGTGCATGTCTGGAGGGGACCGCACGGCTGTCAGTTTGCTGCGCGCGAGGCATGGGGAGGGGAACGGGAACGCACCGTGTCTATCGAGGAGGTGACGACCTTTGTCGGCTCGAGCTCTGACCACGAGAAGCCCGTCAGCGGCGCCGAGAAGTCGGCCTTGGCCTGCGAGTCGAGTCGGGGGCGCGATGCGCGCAGAGTCAGCCGAGGCGTCGAGACATCCGACACGCGCAGGAAAGAAAGCTCAGCGACTCGCGTTCTGCAGCGTCGCCCTGCTGACGAGTTTGCTCCTGCTCTGCGCCCCTCCGTGCCCCATCCCGACAAACCCCCCCGTGTGCCTCGCGCCCGCCGCGCCGTCATCCGCCTCCCCGACGAGGTCCCACAGCCTGAGGCACTCAGTACTCGTAGCAAGGACCTCCCTCTCCCCCCCGTCCGGCTGCCCCGCCGCGAGTGAGCTCGACAGCCGCGCGGGCGCGAACCGCACGGCGCTGGGCGGGTAGAGGAGCCCCGCGCGCGCAATGGGCGACAAGGCGCTCCCGCCGCTCGGGACGCGCTGCCGCGTCGAGCGCGAGCGGTACGACGTCGACGAGTCCGAGTCGGACGCGTCGTCGAGGTGTGAGACGGCCGGTGAGGGGGCGCAGATGGTGAAGTTGTTGCCTTGGGCCGTGTTGGGGATTTGTTGCGAGGGAGCACCGTTGGGGCCACCACCGCCGCCGCCGTTGGAGGACGAGGACGAGGAGGAAGGTGGTGGGGCGCGGGCCTCGGAGTAGGACCCGACGGCGAGCTTGAGGGACGAGGCGGACGAGGTCGAGAGGGGGGAGATGGCGAGCGCAAAGGTCTGGCAGTCCGAGTGGTAGTCGAGGATGGTCGGGGACCTGTGGATCGCACGGACGAGTCAGGCTCTACAGGGCCGGGGGGGTGGGGTCCGTTTCGAGACGACAACGGATGACAGCACGACGCCCACCCGAGGCGAGACCCGAGGGACGACGGCGCGGCTCTGCAGGCTGCACGAAGGCGGGACAGAGTACGCACATGGTGGCTGTCGATGCGACACGAGCAACTGCACGCTCAGGCTGGGGGACAGGGCGGGACCTCGAGGCGATCTCTGGTCGAGCGAGGTGGGGGGAAAGGCTGGGGGCGATGAAGCTCGGCAAGCGACGAGCGGCGAGTACAGACGGTGCGCAGCTGCCCGATGGAGCGTGGGTCTGGCGCTCGAGCAGGCGAATGTAGGGCCAGGCGGACGAAGGGGTGAGACGGATACGAGACCCGAGTTCGCGCTCAGGTCGCGGCGGCCCCTCGAAGGCGGCATCCTGCCTCGCGCCCCGAGTCTCGGCTTTGCTGCCTTTCCTGGCCCAGTTCCTCGAGCTAGTCTTGACATCGCAACATGGCGCGACCTCCCCCCTGTCAGCGCGGGCACAAAAGCTACCCTCCCTGCCCCGCTCTGGCACTCCTCGACGAGCGAGACCGCCTCCTCCTCCCCCCTCGCAACCGCACACGGCGCCCCCTTCGCCCCACCAGCGCCCTCACCACTTGTGCTTGCCCGTCGCCGTCGGCGCGACAAACGCCTCGCGCGAGGGGATGAGCGGCTCGTCAATCTCGTACAGCTCGATGGCGTCCTGTCGGTGTCGGCTCACTCCGTGTCAGCCCTCGCGCGCTCGTCTCCGAAGAAGAAGAGAAGGAGGAAGGGCAAGTGGGGAGAGGGGACGCACGCGCCAGACTTCCTCGGTCAGCTCGAGCACGACCTGCTGCTTGGGTGCGCCGATCCCGCCTGTCGCGGCGACCGCCTCCGGGTCGATCATGACTGCGTCCGCGCGTGCTCCTCGTCAGCCACACAGGCGAGGCGCAAGGAGAAGCGGGAGAGAGAGAGAGAGGGGCGACGCACAGGCAATCATGTCGCCCGCGTACTCGCTGTCGGGGTTGTCGTCAATCTCGACGGCCGCCTTCTGCTCGCGCACGAGGAACGAAAAGTAGAAGCAGTTCTCGACCGTCTACGCGCGTGGACGCGACTCTCGCGCGACGTCAGTATGGGCTGATCGCGGGACGGGGACGGTCTGAGGCAGAGCGGGATGGCGGCGAGGGCGCACCTGGCTGAACGAGTGCGGGTTGACGACAAATTTGAGGTACGGGACGCCAGCGTTGCCCGCCACGGCCGCGAGGTGCTTGCCAATCTGTCCACCTCTCGGCCAGGTCAGCCCATGCGCTCGGTTCGTCGAGTAGAGAACCAGCCAGCCGGGGAAGAAGCGAACGCACCTTGGCGACGACCTTGCCCGTCTCGTTCTCGTTCTTGGCCACGTCCTCGGCATGGAGCTAGGCACACCAAGATGACGTGTCAGTACGGGGATGCACCAAAGGAGGGACCTCAGAGCAGACGGGCGAGACGCACCTCCTCCGGGCGCATCCGGTCCGCCTCGTCAACCTTGTTCTTGGCGCGCTGCGTGCGCGCCTTCTTCTCCTTGATCTCGAGCTGCAGCGGGCCGTACCTGTGTCCCATGGCTCCACCGTCAGCCCCCGTCGCGTCGTGACATGGCAGACAAGGCGACAGAGCGAAGGCGGCGAAACGCACATGAAGTCGAGCGGGGCGGGCCGCTTGCTCTCGCCCGCGAGGACCTGCCCCGCGCGGCCCCACAGCAGCGCGACCTCGTCGTCGTCGTCGCCCTCCTCCTCCTCGTCAAGCTCGTCCCCGTCGCTCCCCGCCCTCCGTCCCCTCGTCGTCCTCTTCCTCCTCCTCGACCTCTCGCTCGCCCTCCCCGGCCCCTTGCCACCCAGGAACCTCCACAAGCGCCCGAGGAACTCGTCCGTGTCGAACGCGTCCTTGTCGATCTTGAGTTGGCGGGCCTTGAGCGCGCCGGCCTCGCTTGTGGCCATCAGGACGCGCGAGTCGAGGACCGCCTCGGAGGGGTTCTCGACTTGGGAGAAGAGCGTGTTGGCGCTGCTCACTTGGGCCGTCAGCAGGTCGACCGTCGTGTTCTGGAGGTCGCCACGGGCGTCTGCGGGTCGGGCGGTGCGGGCGGTGAGCGTCCGGGCGGACAAACGGCCAGGAGAGGGGGGAGAGCGACGCACCGTCCACCTGGTGCTGCAGCGACCGGTACTTGGTCCGGAGCCTCCTACGCTTCTCCGCCTTCCTCTCGAGCTTGCGCTCCAACTTGACAGGGTCATCGTCGTCGTCGTCGTCCTCCTCCTCCTCCTCGCTCTGCTCCTCCCCCTCCCCCTCTAGCTGCGTCCCCACCTGCGTGTGCCCGTTCGCGCCGGACACCGTCCCCATCACGAGGTCCTCGTCTTCGTCCTCGTCGTCCTCCTCCTCCGGCGAGTCCACCGCGCGCCCCTTGCCCTTGCCCTTGCCCCCACCGTTTGCCCGGCTCGACGCGTCCACGCCGTCGCCGTCGCCGTTCTGGTGCACGCTCGCGCTCGTGCTCGTGGCCTGGAGGGTCCTCGACGACATGGTGCGCCGTGACCTTTAATGTTGGTGGGGAGGAGGGGCGAGGAGATGAGATCTCAAGAGACGCGCGCCGCCGCGTCGCGGGCGCGTGAAGTCAGAGACGCTCACGGCGGGGGTCCTCCTCTCGCCGCCTGTGGGAGCTCTCGAGCAAAGGCAGTCACAATACGACAACATTTCAGACAGATCTAGGTCGCGCGCAGACGCGTCTAAGTGGGCTGCGAGTCCCGCACGGCCGCCGTCCACTGCTCGAGGCACGAGAAGCGCCAGTCCGTGTCTGCGGGAGCACCCGGTATCGTCAGCCCAACACGTGCTGTCAGACAGGGGGTTCCTCGCGCGGAAGGACCGCCCTCGCCGGGAGTACGAAAGAACAAGCGAGACCCCCAAATGCAACGCACCCATGTCAACCGTCTCCTGTCCCTCGCTCCTCCCCTGCCGGTCCCCCTCCCTCGGGCACTCGCACCCGCACCCGACGACCCCGTCCTCCCCCCCTCGCCCTCGCCCTCGCACGCCCGTCGCGCGCGTGGACCGCGCGGGGCAGTGGAAGAACCAGTCGTGCTGGTACCCGAGGTCTTCGAAGCTGGCGCGGCGCGGTCGGGACGTCAGTTACTCCGGCTGGCGGGAGAGCGAGAAGGTAGGGGGAAGGGCGCACTAGTGGATGTCTTTGAGGGATGCCAGCGCCCCGAGCGCGAGAGCCCGCACCGGCGCGTCGCCCCACTGCGGTGCACTCGCCAGTGAGCGCGCGCTCCTCCGCTGCCATTGCGCGCGCGGAAGAAAGCAAGAGAGTGGGCGCACCCGCTCGGTGTAGAACCCCCCCTCGGCGTCCAACGCGCGAAAGAACTCCTGGTACGCCTCGGAGCGGAAGAAGCGCAGGTCGCCGATCTGCTCCTCCGCTCGTCGAGGTGCGCGGCGGGTCAGCGCGCGCTCTTCCTTCGCGCGAGCGGGGGGGGGGGAAGGAGAGGACGCACCTCCATGTTGGTCCAGAAGTGACAACCCCCGAACGTCTCCTCGCCCGTGTGCTCGTCCCGCCGCGTGAGGAAGCGCCACAGCGGCCCGCGCGGTTGGATCCCCCGCTCGGCGAGGTGTCTCTTGACGGCGCCAAAGAGGGACGGGACCGTGTTGAGGTTCTCGACGACGGTGATGACAAAGCCGTACACTTTGCCGTGCTGCGAGAGGAAGCGGAAGGGGTCGTAGGTGATGGAGCAGAAGAAGGTGACTGCCGGGACCGGCAGGGGCGGGTCAGTGGCATGTCGTGGCTGACTCGGCGGGACCACACGGAGAGAGAGAGAGAAAGGGACGCACCCCCTGGTTCGAGGCGCCAGAACCAGTCGTACGGCTCGAGCAGCTCGTGTCGGGCCCACAAGCCGGCGTACCACCTCACCATGTGGTGGTAGCCCTCCCTCCCGGCATACTGCACGCCCCTGGCCTCCTGCTCCCTGAACCCTCGCCGGACGCTCTCCGGGTCGAGGTGCGGCGGGATGCGCCAGTGCGCCTCGGGGACGACCCCCCAGCGCGTCTCTGCGCCGTCGGGGAGGGCCCGCGCGACTGCTGCGCGGAAGGGAGTGGGCAAGGGGCCTTCGTCTGGCGAGGAGAGGAGGACGTAAGGGTAGCGGAAGCGCGAGTTGAACTGGTGCTCGAAGTTGAGGAGGGTCGGGACGAGGTGGGCGAGGTCCGAGTGGCGGACGAGGACGAGGATGGCGGCGCGCTCGCGGGGCTCGAGGGTGGTCAGGAGGGGGTCGGCGCAGCCGCTGACGGGGCGGAGCGGGGCGCCATGGAGGGTGGATGGGGAGGGGGAGGGAGTGGGGCGGCGCAGGGCGAGGAAGAGGGCGACGACGAGAGGGACGACGAGCGGTGCGATGCGAGCGGCGAGTGACTTGCTCGCAGGTGGACTGGCGTGTCCGTTGAGGCGCAACGGCGAGTTGGGTCCGAGGGGGAGCATGCGCCCTCGGAGGAGAGGGGCGGTGCTGGCTGTGGGGGAGGCGCCTCCGGGTGAGCGACTGAGAGGCGGACAGCGGTGCGCGCCCGCGGAGGAGGTTGGTGAGCGAGGTCATGCGACGCACCGAGGGGCACCTGCGCACGTCGTCTCCTCGGGGCGAGGGGTGTGTGCTCGCCCGATGAAGACCGCCGGCCGAGAGGAGACTCCGGTTGGTGCGAGAGGGGAGGGGCGCGTGTGGGCAGCGGGGTTGAATGGGGGAGCGTGTGCCAGATCCAGGGAGTCGCCGCACGGGACACAACACACCGACAGGAGGCTCGAGGACCGTCGCCCTCGTCGTCGGAGCGTCGTCCTCCTCCGAGGAGCTCGCCTGCCGTCGGCCATCCTCGCCGACGTCCGCCGTCTACAGAGGCGCAGCCATGTGCGCCCCTCTTCTCCTTCTTCTCCACCTCCCAATCCATTCAGCCAAAGCCACCCATGGCCCTCGACCGCCTCCAGCTGACCCTCCGTCACCTCTCGTCGTCACCCAACCTCAGGTCCCTCAACTCGACCCCTGCACCTGCAGAGCAACCCGCCCGCGAGCTCGCCTACACCGTCTTCTGCGGCGCCAGCCCGGGCAACGACCCCGTCTACGCCGAGGCCGCAGACCAGGTCGGCCGCGCCTTTGCTCGCGCAGGCGTCACCCTCGTCTAGTCCGTGCTCTCCCTTCTCTCTGTGCGTGCATTGACACTCTGCTCACCCTGCTTGCACCCCGCACCCACGCAGCGGCGGAGGGACGGCAGGCGTCATGGGCCAGGTCTCGTCTCGCACGCTCCACTATGGCGGAAAGGTGCACGGCATCATTCCCTCCGCGGTGCGTCCCCTTCGCTCTCATCACCTACACACTCTCGCCCGCGCGTCCCGGCAAGAGCCCCGCTGCTGCCCTTTGAACCCCGCCCGCGACTCGCTCCCGGCTGCACTGACACCCCCCGCCCTCGTCGCCGCAGTTCCTCGCGCAGGAAGCCCCCAACCGCGGTCCATGCCGACCAAACGAACAAGAGACCATCGTGCAGAGCATGCGCGAGCGCAAAAAGCTCAGTGGGTCGGCATCCTCCCTCGTGACTCGCCCCCCTCGTGGGTCGGGGACCGCGCGCTGACGCTCGCCTGCCTGCTCGCGCCCAGTGGCCGACTTGAGCGAGGGCTTCATTGGGTTGCCGGGAGGGTACGGCACCCTGGAGGAGGTGCGCTTGTCCTGACCTCGCTCGACGCTTGGGCGAACGCTCGCCCGGGACTGACGGGCCGTCGCTTCGACAGGTCGCGGAAATGACGACCTGGTCGCAGATCGGCGTCCACCTCAAGCGTGCGTCCCTTTCTCCTGCCCCTGACCGTCCTACCCGTCGTGCGGTCATCCACCCTCGACCACCCACGCTCGCATCCGCTCGAGCGCAGCTCACCGCACTGACCTTCCCAACCTCAATCGCGCGCGCGCGCATTTCAGCCGTCGTCCTGCTCAACGTCAATGGGTTCTACTCTTCCCTGCGCGAGTTCATCAACAAGTGCGCGGATTGCGTCCCCTGCGCGCGTATCTTCCCCGTTGCACCTCACTGATCCTTCCCTCCCCGGCTTCCCCCCCCTCACCCGCTCGTCCCCCACCCCCCGCCTCGCACCGCCCCCGCCCCCTCCCACAGCGCCATCTCCTCGGGCTTCATCTCCGAGTCGAACCGCGGCTTCCTCGTCTTTGTCGACGGGCCCTCGCTCTCCCACCCTCTCCCCGCGTCGTTCGACTGGGGCGAGGCCGCCCTCGAGGCCATCCGCACGTGGAAGGACATGGGCAGTGGAGGGGCGACGCCGTACAGCTTTGAGTGGACCAAGGAAGAGAAGAAGGGCAAGGAGGTGCTCTGAGGATTTTCCGGAGGGACCGACCCTGTCGTTATTTGTTCTTCGCACTCGCACTCGCACGTGGTCTTGTCTTTGCATCGTCCTGCTCGTTTGCCGTGCGCCCCTGGTGGGCCGGCATTGTGCTCTCTCAAACGGGAATGCGGTCAAGAGAGAACCCGCGACGTTGGGCAAAACCAAGGAGAGCCGCCGACGGCGAGAGGACACGCGTCCCGCACCCCCGACTCCCGACTCCCTCGCCCTCGAGTCTCACGCACCCCCTCCGCCCACCTCCCTCAGCTCAAACGTCTCCTCCCCCTCGAGGTCAAACTCGTCCCTCGCCGCCCCGAGCGTCATGGCCCCCTCCAACCGTTCGCCGTCAAACTCGACGACGAGCCGCGCGGCCGCGGCGGGGGGGACCGAGAAGTGCCGGCAGAAGGCGCGCGCGAGCTGCGACATGGTGGTCGAGGGCTTGACGGCGAGGGAGAGGGACTGGGTGCGGGAGCCGCGGAGGGTGAGGCGGAAGAGGCCTCCGGCGGCGGAAGGGTCGTCGTCGTCGTCGTCGCCGTGCGCCGGGCCGGCCTTGCTGCCTCCCCTCGACGCGACCTCGACGTCGGCCCCCTCGTCGTCGTCATCGTCATCAAGCTCGAGCACCCTCCCCTTCCCCACCCCACTCCGCCTCTCCTCCCGAGCCCTCTCCGCCGCCCTCTCCAACTCCCTCTCCTCCTCCTCCTCCTCCCTCCTCCCCTCGCGCCTCTCCCTCGCCGCCGCCTCGCGCACCTTGTCCCACACCGCCGCCACGTACCCCCTCATGTGCGCGTCCTCGCCCGCCCCGAGCCCGAGCGACGCGGGCGTGCCAAACTCGTACAGCTGCGTCTGCTTCGTGCCCCCCGCCGGCCCCGAGGCCGACCCGACCGACGGGTCGCGCACGTGCGTGATGACGAGCTCTGCGCGCGCGAGGGACCGCCGCTGCGAGACTTCGTAGAAGAGCGACGCGAAGGGCTCGTGCTGCGCGATTTGTTTCGTTTCGGGGGCATGCGCGCTTGTCCACTTGTCAGCCTGGCGCCTGAGAACCCCGGACGCGGACGCAGGGAAGAGAGGGCGGGACGAGGGTGAGACGCACGAGTCCCATCTCGATCACTTCCTCGCGCTCGTACGCCCGCTTGGCCACCTCTGGCGCCGGCCTCGTCGGGTCAAACACCATCCGCAGCCGCACCGTCACCTTGTCCCCCGCGCCGAGACCGGGCCTGAGCTCTCCCGACTCGTGCTTCTTCTTCGACGGGGAGAGCGACAGGTTCGCCGCGCCCCTCGAGGCCGAGGCCGAGGCCGACGTCGACGAGGCGTCGCCGCGCCGGACGGCAGCGTACGAGGACCGGATCGCCGCGAGCGTCGCGTCGAGGGGCTCGTCGTCCTCCTCGTCGAGGTCGTAGTCGTCCAGCGTGATGACGCCTCTCTGCCCCTGGTCAGACGTCGACGACAGCGAGAGGTGCGAGCCCCTCTGTGGGGACGAGCTCGGGAGCACGGGCGCGGCCGCGGGAGACGGCTGCGGACGGCGCGGGGAGCGGTACGGAGACGTGCTCAGCGACGCGGCGGGGGCGGCGGAGAGTCTGTATCGGGCGGCCGTGCACGGGACAGTCAGCGAGGGGGCAGAGCGGCAGAGAGGGACGGGAGGACGGGGAACGTACGACGCGCCGAGTCCGTCTTGCTGCGAGGCCTTGCGCGGCGAGCGCACCCGCGGGGGCGCAGGCTCCTGCTCAGAAGACGACGACGAGGACGCACGCGCGAGCCGGTTCGCAGCAGGACGTTGCCGCGCGGGCGAGGGCTTGGCCCCGCTCACGAGCGCGAGCTCGAGGCTGTCGTCCGTGTCGTCCTCGTCGCTCAAGCTGAGAAGCCCTCGTCCCTCCTTCTCCTTCCCCTTGCCCTTCCCATTGCCCCTGTCCGCCTCCGACGCACCCGCCATCCCCCCCGCATCCCCCTCGGCCTCGCTCCCACTCTCGCCGAGCTTCTTCCTCTTGCGGTTGCGCCCCACGCCCTTTGCGAGCCGGTTCCGGTCCGCGCCGCTGACGGCCGAGCCGCGCAGGGCCCACGCGGGGAGCTTGAGCGACTTGGTCAGCTTGGTGGTCGTGCCGTCGTCCGAGTCGGAGAGGGCGGCGGCGTCGCGGCGCGCGGAAGAGTCGCTGTCCGAGGAGGAAGAGGAGGAGAGCTCGAGGGCCCGTTTGACTGCGATGCAAGCAGGTCCACGCATCAGTCGCGCGTGCCTACTTGATTGCGCGGTACGGGCGGGACCGAGGAAAGAGAGACTCCGGGCACGCACCTGGACTGGTCGGCCGGGGCGTCGCCGACCCGCTGCTCGCCCGACTCGGAAGCCTCGCCCTCCCCGCCGCAGCAGCCGGTACATGCGGCTTGACCTGCGGCTGAGGCTTGCGTGCCCCGAAGAAGTCGTCGGCCTCGTCGGACGAATACGACACCTTGTGCGGCGGCGGGGCCGCGCGGGGAGCGGTCGAGGCGCGGTCGCCTGGGGTGCGTGATCGGCGCAGAGAGGCAGGTTTGGGCGCTGCGAGGGAGGTGGAACGCGCTGGCTGTGGGGCTGGGGCGAGAGTTGGAGCGCTCGAGAAGGGGCATGGACCGGGAGAGGCGGCGAGGGTCGAGGTCGAGGTGGTTGAGGGGGGCAGCTTGGCGGGCGCGGACGCGGCGAGGGGAGAGCTCGACAGCTGTACACGCGAGGAGGATGCTGCTGGTGCCTGCTCAATCGGTTGCACGACCTTCGAGGGCTTCATCGGCGGGAGGCCCTTGTGGCTCATCACCTCGTCCAGTTCGCGCGCGGCGGGACCCAGCTCCGCGTCCATCGTGTCGAACGGTTCGATCAACACGCGGCTCTTATTGCCCGAGGCGGCGCGCGCCACTGGGGCCGCGGCGAGGGCGACTTCATCGACAGAGCGGGGAGCGCGTCGTTCCCGTCCCGAGCGGCGTGGTTTCGGTGGAGACGCCGGTTTGCGCGAGACGGGGAGCACCTCGAGCTCGCTGGAAGAGCTCATCCTGCTGCGCGCGTGCCGTTGAAGCGAGGGAAAGGTGCGGTGCCATGGAGTCGCGCGCCCCTCACTCGAAGAGGTCGATCCGATTCGCAAACAGTTCCGCTCACCGGGCACGATCCTTCTCGACAAGGGTCGCACTGCAGCAGCCGAGGTGACGATAAGAACAAGATACAGCGGGCGGATACAGCCCCGAGCTAGTCGTGGCAATGCGGCACGAGGGACCGCGCGCAGGCCTCCTCCTCCACCAAGTCGTCACCACCTCCCTGCCGTGCCCGCGGCCGGTCCCTCCTCGTCAGAGCTGAATCCGACCACCTGCCCGAGCGAGCTGCTCCTGAGCCTCCTCCGGACGCCCGCGCCCCCGAGAGGCCCCAACGACGGCGACGCCCCCTCGCCTCCGCTTGTCCAGTCCGAGTCGGCGCCCTCGCCCTCCTCCTCGCGGTACCTCCCCCCCGTCCCCACCCCGCCATCACTCCCACTCGCGCTCCCTCCCCCGCCACCGCCAGAAGCAGGCGGCGCGCTCGACCCCCGTCCGGCCGCCCCGCGCAGGCCCAACCGCTCGAGGATCGCCCGCCGCCGCTTCTTGGCTGCCGCGCTGTTGTCGTCGACGCGGACGGCGTCGAGCCCTTCGATGCCTCCGTACTCGCCCTCACCCTCGCCGTCGTCGTCGTCGTGCGGGTCGTCGCCCTCTCCGCCCGACCCGCTCGACAAGTCCGGCCGAGCTTCACCCCGCGCCGGCGGGCTCGCCGTGCGTGCGCGCGCGGGGCCCGCCGACGACGAGGACGAGGAGGAGGTTGACGGCCCGCGTGGGACGAGGAGGTGGTCGCCGGACGAGTTGTGCCTCGTCAGCGGCGGAGGAGCGAGCGCGGCACCGTGGCCGTTACCGTTGCTGTTGACGGCGCCGTTCGTCGACGAAGAGGACGTGAGGCGCGCGCGCGCCTCCTGTCGCCCGAGGTCGACCTGCCGTTCGATCTTGAGGCGGTTCTCGATCATCTTGATCTGCGCGTGGGCGACGGGCTCGCGTCAGAGCCGTGCACGGCGGCAGCGCTAAGAAGAGGGAGGCGACAGCGCACCTTTGGCCAGGTGACGCGCTGCCCGACGCGGATCATGCGCGCGAGCTCGTCCCTGTCCGGATCGGTCAAGAGGCGGAACCAATCCTTGACTGCACGCGCGCCGAGACGCGCCAGGGCAGGTTCCTGTCAGCGACGCAGGGCAGCAAGAAAAGGGGGCCGGGTCGACGCACAGCGGCTCTTTGGCCAGATCGTGACGCTGCCCTCGAACTTCTGCAGGAAGACGCCGCTCCAGTTCTGCCCTCCCAGCTCGGGCATGAGCTCCAGGTCGCGGATGACCTGCGCGTGTCCCAGCGCGTCAGCACTCCGGCTTGCACGACACGCGGGAGGAGGGAGGAGGGAGAAGGGCGCACCCGGAACCACTTGACGAGCTCAATCTTGCAGTACCCCTCTGCGGCAGCGAGCAGGAACCCGCCGCGCCAGCCGCGGCCCTGTCGGTGCGACACGGGACGGCCGGGCGAGCCGCGCGGCGCAAAGTGGAACAGGTGGATGTGCGCTGCGGGTCGGAGCGGGTCGGGTCGGGGCGGGGCGTCAGCGGGAGGTGGACCAGGGGAGGGCAAAGGGAGGGGATGACGCACGGTTGACCTGCGAGACGATCGAGAAGTTGACGTTGTACAGCAGGTGGAGCGCCTCTGCTCACTCGACAAGGGTCAGTCAGTCTCGCTTCGAGCCGCGCGTCGTCAGCGCACAAGTAAGAAAGGAACGACGCACGCAGCGGGATGTCAACGCGCAGTGAGCCGTCCTTGTGTTTGCCCTGGAACTCCCAAGGGTGGAGCTTGCCCTCCTTGTCCTTCGTGAGGAGCACGACGGGGTTGATGATGCCCGGGACCGCCGCCGACGCAATGACTGCGCCCCCCATCATCACACACGTCAGCGTTGTCGGTCCCGCAGAGTGAGGAGGACGCGCACGCACCGGCAGTGTAGATGACACAATCCGGCGCCGAAAGGTAGTTGAGCAGCTTGGTCGGCGAGTGCGTGTCACTCGGGATGACGCTGACGTTGAGGATCCTCCCCGTGCGTTCAAACGCCTCGCGGAACGTCATGCTCCCGAGCGTGAAGAAGCTCGCCTTCCTCGCCCACTCGACCGTGTCGAACCGCGCACCCGTGCGCCAGGCCCTCGCGGCCCAGACCGAGAACGGCTCGGAGCAGGCCGTGATGCGGTCGGCGAGCGACGGGTGCAGGAGCGCGCGCAGCTCGGCGTCGGTGCGGGTGCAGCACAGGGCCGCGACGATGGCGCCGGCCGAGGTGCCCGTCACGACGCGCGGGAGGAGGTCCTCGTCGAGGAGGGCCTTGACGACGCCAAAGTGGTAGTAGCCCATGCTGGCCCCTCCGGAGAGGCACAGCGCGCTCGCGCCGAGGTTCTTGGCGACCGAGCGGAAAAAGTCGGCCTTTTCGTCGGCGGGGAGCTGCTCGTCTGTCGTCGTGCGGATGAACTCGAGCGAACGAGTGACTGCGGGCATGCCGTCGCTCAGCGTGAGTGCACCCTGGCGAGCGCGCACGCGAGGATGAGAGGAGGGGGAGCGCACCCTCGTCGAGGTACTCCTGCACGAGCGCCTTCGTGCCGTAGTACGACTCGCTGTAGAGGTGGAAGCTCTCGACGCCCGCAAAGTTGTTGCGCACGCACGCGTGCAGGACGGCGCAGACACCCTCTGCGTCGCCCTGTTCGCGGAGGGCTCGCAAGGCGCGCAGCACGCGGCGCACGAGGGGCGCGTCGTAGTAGGCGTTCGAGGGAGAGGCCTTCCAGTGGTTGAGGCCGAGGAGGGCGTCGAGGGCGAGGGCGCGGGTCTTCCACTGTGCGGTCGTGTCTCACCTGGTGGTCAGGAGGAGCTCGAGCGGCGCGAGAGCGGGACAGATGCGACGCACCTCGTCGTACGTCTCTGCGTGCCGCAGCGCCAAGCGCAACCTGCCGCGTTCGCCACGCCCTGCCGCCGCGATCGCACGCCTCGTCAGTGCACCGGTCACAAGGGAAGGCGGAAGGGGACGCACATCCGGCAAAGAACTCGATCACGTTGACGAGCTGGCGCACGACGAGATACGCGACAAACTCGAGAAAGATGATGAAAAAGATGAGGAGCTGCGAGCGCAAGTCAACGTCGTTGTGAGTCTGTGCGCCGAAGGAACACGAGAGAGAGAGAGAGAGAGAGCGAGAGCGAACGCACGAGGAGCGGCCACCTCGAGACGTGGTACGCCCACCCTTCGCGGACGACGTCCTTGCGCTTGCGCGGTCCGCGACTGCGCTTGCGCTCCTTGACCGGGGCCCAGTCGCTCGCTGCGACGATGCGCTCGGGCTGGTCGACGTCGGCGCCGAGAGCGCTGGGCTCGTCCGAGAGGGCCTGCGCGCGGAGGGTTGAGGAGAGGAGGAAATCAGGTCGCTGTGGATGGGGCCTCGACGCGGTTGATGTACGAGTGAGAAGAGAGCGAGACGAGACGACCGGAGGTTGCGGCGTCTCGGCCGACGAAGGTGAGAGAGGAGGAGGGGAAGGAGGAGGAGGAGGAGGAGGAGGAGGAGGAGAAGAGGGGAATCGAGGGCTCACCTGCTGAAAGGCGAGCATGTCTTCCTCGTTGACCCAGTCCCACGCGAGGTCTACTGCGTGTGTGTCCCACTGCTGGCGTTGCTTGTCGGCGAGGTCTGCGGTGCGCGGACGGCGACTCGACATGCGCGACAGGTGGGGAGCACGGTCTTGGGCAGAGGGGCCTGGGGGTGGTGGTGGTGGTGGTGCGGGTGGACGTGCGAGGTCGGCGTCCATGGTTGCTGTCTAGGCGGGTGTCTCTTGGCCGAGTGAGGGTGCAGGAGGAGCGAGGAGCGAGCCAACGGTTGGCGCCTCAGCCTGTCTGTCGATGACGCTCACCAACACCTCTCGACCCCTTTGCCTCTCGTGGTTGGCCACGCACGGCTCGTAAGCAACGTCCTGATCATGCACGCCACCCACTATCGCCTCCCTAGCAGCACCCGCCCTCGTCCCACTCGACCCCCCCGTCGTCGCAGCACAGCCCACAGCACAAGATCGCAGCCAAGCACGCACCGCTGCACACCCCTCCACCGCGTCAGCTAGTTCCTCGACTCGAGCTGCAGAAGACGCATAGGCTCGCGCAGCACCCGTACCGGCCACCCCGCCCCCTCACCCCATACAGCCTCTCCTCCGCCTCGAGGGCCCCAACCGGGCGCTGCGTCGACCCGGACTCGACTCGCTCGTGAGCCTCCCCTGCTATGCGCCCCGCCCGGGGAAAGAGGAGGGGACGCACCTTGTGCGCCTGCGCGACGAGCATCTCGGTCCGAGTCGGCGGCAACGCGTAGCGCAGGTCGTGCTCGCGGGCGCGCTCGAGGCTGCTGCGCGGCAGGTGCGAGTGGTGATGGTGGTGGTGGGGGTGCCCGTGCGGATACGGGTGCGGGTAGGGGGTGTAGGGGTGCGACCCTGTGTAGGCGAGGGGCGGGTCTGGCGATGGCGAGGCGAGGGACATCAGCTCGAGGCCCGGGCGGGGCAGGCCGCCGCCAGGGGGAGGGCGCGCACAGGAGGGAGCGTAGTAGGCCATCGGAGGGGGGGTGGGGGGCTTGAGCGTCTGTTCGGGTCGACGGGTGGTGGGCGTGGACGGCGCCCAGTGAAGGGAGGGACGGAGGGAGGAGGAGCGCGTAACGGGGTGACCGCGAGGCTCGAGGCCCAGCGCCGCGGGCTTGCTTCGGATCGCCTCCTTGTGCGCTCCTGGGCATCGCTGCGTCTGTTTGCGTCGGGCTCTTCGAGCTGCGCGTGCTCCCAGGGGGCGGCGAGCCAGCGAGTGTCCTCAGGCTGCGCTGACGTCGCCGCGCTCTCCCCCTCCTCCGAGCGCAGCGGCCGCTTGCGCCCCTCCTTTGCGCCCTTGCGTAGCTGCAACACTGTCTAACACGCATCCTCACGCTCTGTCCCTTTCGCGAGCCGATCGCGCGAGGTGGGGAGGGAACTCCTGCTGAGCCGTGCCCATGCGAGTTGGCCGTGAAAGAGGGTGGGAGGAGCCCGGCGGCACTCCTCGCTCGCGTGGCTCGGACGGAGCATGAAATCTCTGAAACTAGGTCTCTGAGTAGTCCTGTCCTGCCCATGCATGCCCCAGCGATGACCAGGTCAAGGTCGCGTGTGGCCAATGACACGGGCAACTCGCTCCCTCGCCTCGCCTCGTTTGCGTCCGCGTCTCTCGGTCAGGGCTCTGTGCACGGCTCGCAAGGAGCACTGCCAGAGTCGAGCATCCGCCTGCGCCACCCAGTGACGCCTCGCAGCTCTCCACCGTCGCCGCTCGCCCCCTCGACCCCGCGCTCATCGCGCCCCGAGCCAGTCCCTTCGCACGCAGCTCTTGCAGCACGCAACGGAGCACCGAGGCGCAGCTTTACACAGACAGAGATGGAGCTCCTCACCGACAGCGAGACGCGCGACTTCAGCCGCTTCCTCGACTCGTTCGCCTCGTCCGCACCACCTCCCGCCTCGACTCCGCACGCCTTTGCCGCACCGCCACCGCCACCGCCACAAGCGGTAGGCTCTTCGTCCCGCCGCACGCTCGCTCACGGTGGTGCCGCGACCTGGGACCTCGGCGGCTGGGCAGGCGGCGAACCTTCCTCCTCCTCATCCTCCTCGACGCAGCCGCACCCTCCTTCTCAGCCGGCGCCGCAGCTCCCGCACCGCTCCAGCAGCAGCAGCGGAGGCGTCCCCCTCGCGCAGCGCCCGCACGGGTACGCCACCGCCGGGACGACGAGTTCCGCCCCCCACCCGCCGCACGTCATGTCGCTCCCGCGACCGCCACACCTCTCGTGGGACGCGCCGCCCCCGCCGCTGCCTCACCCCCCGCACCAGCCTCACCATCCCCCGTACCCGTCCCACTCGCACGCGGACGCTGCGGGACCGGGGAGCGGGGCCGGCGGGGCGGACGCGCACAAGCGCGCGCGCATGGCGCAGCATGCGCGGGACCTCGAGGCGTGGATGGGGCGCGCGCCTTCGCGGCCTCCGACTGGAGGGGACGACGACGACGACGACGATGAGGACGAAGGCGGGAGGGAGGAGCGCGGGCTCCCGCCGCTCAAGCGCGGGCGGAGCGGCGAGCGCGCCTCGGGGGCGGGCGCGGAGGCGAGGGCGAGGGCGAGGCGGTCCCAAGGGGGAGAGGATCCGCTCGTGCTCATGCTCGCGGAGGCGGAGCGGCGTGCGGGGTGGCCTGGCGCGGGAGGTGCCGGCGGAGCAGGAGCAGGAGCAGGAGCAGCGGTGGGAGGGTTCGCACCCCCGCCGCCGCCGCCGCACAAAGCGCAGGAGCACGCGCTCTTCCACGCGGCGCACGTCGCTGCCGCTGCAGAACACGACAGTGCCGACGCTCAGCAGCAACAGGAGGTGCAGCACCCGCCTGTGGTCGCCGCCGCCGCCGCCGCCGCCGCCGCCGCGCCCGTCAAGCGCAGCAAGCCCTCAGCCCCGGCGGGAGGGTCCGCGCCCCCGCGCAAGAAGCGCGCAGCCCTCGAGGTGGCGCCCGACGCCGGTGGACCCGCGGCCGCTCCCGCCTCAAGTGGCTCTCGCGCGAGGACGGGGGCGAAGAAGGCCACGGCGGCCGTCAAGCCGGAGGACACGCCCATGGCGGACCCGAGCGCCGCAGCGAGCGCAGCGGCGCCAGAGACGAACAACGACGACCCTGACGCGCCGCACGACAACCCCGCGCCGGCGCCGACGCCGTCGAACGTCCCGCGCGCGCCGTTCCGTCCTCGGCGGCTGCTCGGCCCCGCGCGCGCGTCGTCGACGCCGTCCGAGTCTCCTGCCCCCGGGTCCAGTTCCGGCGCGGGTGCGGGTGCGGGTGCGGGTGCGGGCGGCAGCAAGGGCGCGCTGTTGACGGCCGAGCAGAAGAAGGCGAACCACATCGCGTCGGAGCAGAAGCGGCGGGCGGCGATCCGTCAGGGGTACGACGGCCTGTGCGAGGTCGTCCCTGCTTTGAGGGCCGCCGTGCAGGAGTTTGAGGAGCGCGTCAGGCGCGTGACGGTGGGTGGTGCGGGGGGCACAGGGGACGATGGCGTGGAGGGGGAAGGAGGTGGAGGAGGAGGCGCTGGCAAGGGCAAGGGCAAGCCCGGGGCGAGGAAGAGGGCCGGGAGAGGCACAGACGGTCAGAGTACTACGGGCGCGCTCATGGGGGGGATCCAGGTCGGAGGGGAGAAGATTGACGGGCGAGCGGGGCCCAAGAGTGAGGCCGTCGTCCTCGGCAAGAGTGCGTCTCGCTTCCCTCCTCTGTCGCTTTGACGGGTGCGCCTCGCTGACAAAGTCCGACGTTGCTCGACACAGCCGTCGAGCACGTCCGCGCCCTCCTCTCGCAGCGCGCGTCGCTCCTGTCGCGCCTGTCGGACGCCTACGCGTTTGGCGCCTCGCAAGGGGTGCAGCTTGCGCCTGGCCCGGGCACGTACGGCAGCGAGTGGGACGAGAAGTGGGACGAGAGCATGCGCGCCGAGGTGCTTGGCGGCGGCGGTGGCACTGGAGATGGAGCCGGGGACGGGGTCAAGGAGGAGGAGGACGCGGAGGGTGAGGCCGACGCAGAGTGGGAGGAGGACGACGCGTGAAGGTTCGCTTGTTGTGGTCGACGTCGAGGTCGTGCAGTACATACGCTTTGACCGCTCGCATCCTTGCTCACGCGCATCTTGGCAACGACACCGGCGACGATCTCTGTTCTAGCGCGAAGGGGTCCAAGCCGGTGCCCCTCCTTCGCGTTTGCTCGCCTTTCCGCCTTCCTCGCTGCGGCGCAGGCCCCCCTGTCACTCCTCATGAGGTTCCGCCGATCCAGCGAGGACTTGGGCCCAAAAATTCACAAATCTGGCGCCGCGTGAGCGAGGATTTGCGCCCGGAGACGGCTCAAAAAGCTTGAGGCCCCGCCGCTCGAGCGAGGATTTGACTCAACTAGCTTACAGCCGCGGAAGCGCTCGAGTGGGTGGAGAAGGGGAGACGCAGCTGACCGAGCTGCATCGATCGACTCGCAGGCCTTGCTTGCCCTTCGAGCCTTGTCTGGGTGCGCCCTCGCTAAACTGCGGGCCCAGTTTGGCACAGGGGCCAGGCTGCGCGCTCACGCTGGCCTCGCGCGAGTCTTCCCCCCACCCACCCCGGGCCTCATCTCCAGCTTCGACACTGAGCCTGATCTCGTCGCCACCACCTCCGCTGGCGGTTGCCTGCCAGACCTTGTCTGGTGCAGGTTTGCATCCGACAGTTTCAGCAGCAGCGCCGCCATGTCAAGTTCGAGACTCGAGCCCGGCGAAGAGTGGCAGTTCGACACCCTCACCAACCAGACACTCGCGTCGCAGACCTATGCGACGTCGATCCTGCTGCCCTGTGCCCTCGGCTGGGTCTTCCAGGTCGCTATTACGGGCGTCGCCGTCGCCATGTTCGTCGGGTACCTCCGCACAGAGATGTACGAGCGCGACTCGGGCGCGCGCAAGGCGCTCGTGTGGACCGTCGTGGCTGTTGCAGTCGCCCAGGCGGGCATGAACGTCGCCTCCATCTGTTACTGGATGGTACAGCAGGACCGCTCCGCGGCCGCCTTGCTGCATCCGACGCCGCTCGACGCGATCCAGACGCTGTCCATCGCCATCAACGCGCCCCTCGTGCAGGGGTTCCTAGCCATGCGTGCCGCTCGAGTGAGTCTCTCGTTCTGTCTCCGCGCTGAGAGTCGTTCCGTCGCCGACAAGAGGCATGCCGTGCGTCGCTGACCTGCCTGCCCCTCGCTCGTCGCAGCTCGTCACCCTGCGTTGGGCAAAACGCCTCATCCTCGCCTGCTTCGCCATCCTCATCGTCCTCGAATTCGGCGCCCTCATCTTCTCGACCGTCCTCGGCATCCTCTTCCACATGAACCGCCTCTCGAGCGGGCTCCTGCACGCCGCGAGGTACGGCCTCATCCCGGGCGTCTGGCTCGTCCTCGCGGCCGTGACGGACGTCGCCATCAGCGTCCTCCTCGTTCTCGTCTTGCGGCGCCGCATCGCCGGCTTCAACGCGTCGACAGACGGTCGGCTGCGCGCCTTGAGCCGCCTCGCCGTGCAGTCCGCGAGCTACACGGCTCTTGTCGCCTTTCTCGGCTTTATATTTACCTTTGGTCCGTGCTTTCCCACTTGCTCGCCTCTTCTTGGGCCCACCTCTCCCTCCTAGCAGCCTCTCGCTCCTGCCCATCTCAGCTCGTGCTCACCGACTCTTCCTCACTCTCTTGCAACAGCCACCCCCTTCAACAACCTGTTGTGGTCCTCCGCGCCCTACGCCTCGTGGTGGCTCCTCTCGGCGTGCTACGCCCTCGCGCTGCTGACGACCCTCTCGTCGCGCGCCCTCATCCTCCGCAAGAACTCGGCCCCGCCGCCGGCTTCGCTCCCCGGCCCGCTGAGCATGAGCGAGCAGCAGCAGTCGCCGCGGACGGCGGGGATGCCGGGTCGGCGGGCGAGCGGGAAGGGGAGGGGCGTCGGCTTGGCGTCGGGAGGAGCGGGGTCGAGATCGGGCTCGGGGTCCGGGTCGGCGGCGGGCACGTCGCGCACGGTCGGGGAGCGGATCCTCGGACTGGGACTCGGCGGCGGCGGCGGTGGCGGAGCGGGCGCCGCGAGGTACGGCACGCCGCGCAGCAGCAGCGCCGGCACGGCGTCTGCGTCCGCGTCGGCCTCGAAGCAGGGCAGCCCGCTGCCACCTCACGTTGGCGGCGCGGGCGTCACCCACAGCGGGATCCAGGTCGACCAGGAGGTGTCGGTTCACGTCGACGACGAGGACGAAGACATCGACGATGCCCTCGTTGGGCTGGGCTTTGAGGCGGAACCGCGGCGGGCCAGCGCGCTGAGGGCGCCTCGAAGACAGAGCGTCGAGGCGAGCCCATGTTGAGCCACAGTGTAGCAACTATCGCAAGTGTACCTCTCTCCTCGAGTCTCTGGGATCTCCTCGGAGGGAGGGGGGACAGAAAGGAAGACATGCACCCGTCGCTGACACGTCAATGATCGGCAAAGACACTCCTCCTTCTTCTCTACTAGCTACACACGCACGCGACGCTCAGAAGAACGAACTGCACACCGCCGCTCAAAGGCCCGACGCGGCGACGCTCGGCTTGGCAAAGAGCTTGTCGACGTGCTCCCTGACGATCTTCTTGACGGCCTCGGGGTCGTTGTCGCAGTCGATGACGCGCTTCTCGCGCTCGAGGAGGCCCTCGAACTCTTTCGGGAGGACGTCGCGCTTGAAGTCGAACGAGGGCTCGGCGGAGAGGGCGTCCGAGACGGCAGAGTCGAACTGCCGGGGGCGGGTGAGCGGGGCGCGGCAGGGCGTGCGAGAGTCAGCACTTGTTCACGACGGAGGCCGAGACCGACGGCGAGAGCGCGGCTGGACGGCAAGATGTGCGGACCGGGGGAGGAGAGAAGAGGGCAGGAGGGAGAGCTCACCTTGGCCGGGTGCGCCGTCGCGAGGACGATCTGGATGACGTTGGGAGGGCTGCGGGCGGGTCACAGCTTCGGTCAGCTTGCCCCGTTTGACTTGACGGGCAGAACACACAGAGAGAGAGGGAGGGAGACGCACTTGGTCTTGGCGATGCGGTTGGCGACCGTGAGGCCGACGGCCGTATGCGGGTCGGCGACGTACGAGCCGTACTCGTCCTGCTTGGTAAAGTACTTCTTGATCGTCTCGGCCGTCTCTTGGTCGCTCGCGCGGTCGGCAATCATGTCCCTCCTCGCCGCCTCGACAGCCCGCCGGGGCACCTTGACGCGGTGCTCCGTCTTGAGCTTGTCCATCCACAGCTTGACGTTCTCGGCCGCCATGCGGACCCGGGCGGCCTGCCCGCCGTCGACCTCGCCGTCGGCAGCGACCGCGCCGGCCGTCGTGCCCTCGAGCGCGAGGTAGAACAGGAGGCGCTCAAAGTTGGACGAGACGAGGATGTCCATGGCGGGGGACAGCGTCTCGGCGACGGTGCCGGCCGTTGCCGGGGCGCGCTTGGCCCCGCGCGCGAGCGACGACGCGCGCGGCGCGCCGCCGCCGTTCGAGGTGCCGTTGGCCTGCTTGCCGTCGCTGGCGCCCGTCTGGGCCACGTTCTGCGCGACGGCCTCCTGCTGCCTCCTGAAGGCCTCGTCCTCGGTCAGGCTCGGGTAGCGCTGGTGCGGCTCGCCCGTCTCGTCGTCGTCGTCGCGCTCGTCGTCCGAGAAGTGCTCGGGCTCGCCCGAGTCGGCCTTCTCGTACCGGCCCGTCTTCCAGAACCGCGCGAGGATGTCGTTGGCGTTGGTCGCGACGACGAGCTGGGCCATGGGGAGGCCGAGGTGCTTGGCGTACCAGCCCGCGAGGATGTCGCCAAAGTTGCCCGTCGGGACGGCGAACTGGATCTGCGGGTCGAGGACGTCGTAGGGGATCTGGAGCTGGACGGCAAAGTAGGCCGCAAAGTAGTAGACGGTCTGGGCGAGGATGCGGGCCCAGTTGATCGAGTTGACCGCGCCGAGGTGGTACCGCGAGTTGAACTCGGTGTCGTTGAACAGGTGCTTGACAATGTCCTGGCAGTCGTCAAACGTGCCCGTGACGGCCAAGTTGTGCACATTGTCGTCGAGGACGGTCGTCATCTGGGCCTCCTGGATCGGCGACGTGCGGCCCTTGGGGTGAAGGATGAAGATCGAGATGTCCTTCTTGGAGCGCAGGCCGTAGATGGCGGCGCTGCGAGGAAGGACCGCGAGTGTGAGCTGCGTGGTGCTCGGATCGAGAGTAGGCGGAGGAGGAGGAGCACGACGCACGATCCCGTGTCGCCCGACGTGGCGCCGACAACCGTGAGGCGCTCGCGCTGACCCTCGGGCTTGTCGGCGTTGCGACGGGCGAGGAAGTACTCGAACAAGTTGCCGAGGAACTGGAGGGCGACGTCCTTGAAGGCAAAGGTCGGGCCGTGGAAGAGCTCGAGGATGAACTCCTTGTCGCCGACTCGGTGGAGGGGCGTCACGTCCTTGTGGCGGAAGGTCGAGTAGGAGCGCTCGATGAGGTCGCGCAGGTCGTCACGCGGGATCTCGTCCTCGGCGATGAAGAGCGAGTAGAGCTCGAGGGCGAGTTCGGTGAACGAGAGCTTGGCCCAGTCGTGCTGCCAGTTTTCGGGAAGCGAGGGGAGGTGGGCGGGGATGTACAAGCCGCCATTGGGGGCAAGGCCACGGAGCACGGCCTGCAGGTGGAAAGAAGAGGAGGGATGAGGGGTCAGCGTGGGCAGTTGCGACGAGGAGGGCGAGTGTCGATGCGAGTGCGCCCCAGCACCTCGGCGGGTAAGCAGGGGGGATCCACAGCGTAGTAGATGCCACTACGCTGCGACTGTGTGGCCGCCGTGATGCGCGGGCTCATGTCGTCGTCGTCCATCGACTGGGCGACTGATCGGAGCTGTTCATGCGTCGTCCATCCCGCGGGCACCCTTGGGCTCGTGCACAAAGCCCGAGGCAGTTTCCCACATCCCATCGCTGCCCCCAGCACCCCGATCCAACGAGTTGTGGCCCCGATGCGACCCCTCTGCGGCGAGCGACGACGGAGGCGGAGATTGGAGACGGACGCACCTCCTCGAACGAGAGGCGCTCTTCGCCGCCGCGGGTCGACAGGTACTGGAAGCTGGTAGGCATCCCTGGCTAGCTGACTTGGGTTGAGTAGAGCTGGAGGGAAGAGAGCGAAGTGGATTGGAGTCAACCGAGCCGTCCGCCTCGTGATCAGCTCGCTCGCCGCGTCTCACCTCTCGAGGGCGGCTATGGACCTTGTAGCGAGTCTATTGACTTCATCACTGAGCTTAAAGGGCCGCTCTGAAAAAACGATGGACCCGTTGACGAGGGGCGATTCGTGCGCCGCGGTCCGTGACGGTTCGCTGCGCACGCACTCTCAACCCTCTGCTCCTCTCGCGCTCGTCAACCTCGTGAGCACCTGCAGGACACTCGGCCAGGACTGGCGAGTCAGCCTGTCACACGAGACGAGCAAACAGCCGGCCCTCGCTCTCCATCTACACCGCCTCCCCACCTCAGCTCTCTCGCCGAAGCTATGGCCTCGACGGCACCGGGGGCTGCAGCACCCCTGGCCTCGTCAGATGACCTGCGCAGGCTCTACTCGACCCTCGCCCAGCTGCGCATCGCGGTCCCAGCCGTCCTCCTCGGGTTGCTCGCCCTGCGTTGGCTCGGGCGCGCCCTCCTCAGCATGATGGACCGCGTCCAGTCGGCTGGGTACCACGCCGAGGACGACATTTACGCTCCGCCAGAGCTCGTCGAGGGCGCGCAGGGACCAAACGAGCACCGCGGGGGTCAGGGAGAGGACGGGGACGGTGTCACGCCTGTCGTCGTCAAGTCGCGCACCGTCAGGAAGGGCGTCGTCCTGGCCTCCATGGCGCTTGTCGCCTTGACCTACTTTGCGGACGGAGTCGCTCAAGGTGCGCGCGGGGGTCCCTCGATCGCTGACGGCGACGCAGACTGACCCTCGCTCGCTCGTGCTCGTCGCAGTCGTCGCCACCCTCGTCACGTCGCACTACACGCCGCGCGACCCTCTCTACGCCAACATTGCCATCTACTCGGCCGGCGGCGTCGCAGCCTTCACGCTGCTTGGTCTCGGCCTCGTCTACGAGGGCCGGCAGCGCGACAAGGGCGCCCTCGTCGGCGACGGCGGTGAGACCCCGTGGCCCATGCTCCACCCTCGCATCCTCACCTTCCTCGCACTCGCGCTCGAGTCGGTCGTGCTCGGCGTGTCGAGCCGCATCGTCGTCTCGGACCCGCGCGTCGACCCCAAGGCGGACGTCCTCCCCGCCGTGCACCTCGCCATCCTCTCTCTCCGCATCCTCCTCGCCGTCCTCCTCCTCGCGTTCCAGTTCCGGCCGCTGTACCGCGCAGCGTACCACCCTTCCGCCCCGCCCTCGGAGCGCACCCCTCTGCTCGGCAGCAATGGCGCCGCCTCGTCCAACGGCTACGCCGGCCTCCCGACCACCACCTCGGCCCCCTCCGTCCTGCGCGGCACCCGCATCCCTTCCAACAGGCCGCAGGACCCCAAGTCGCTTTCGGTCCTGACGCTCTTCAAGCGCGTCCGGCTCTTGTTCCCCTACCTGTGGCCGAGCAAGAGCATCGCGCTGCAGGTGCTCGCCCTCGTCTGCTTTGGGCTCATGCTGTTCAAGCGGTACCTCAACGTGGCGAGGCCGTTGCTGTTCGGCCGTGTCATCTCCGACTTGGCCAAGGGGAGGCGTGCGTGCGTCCAGTCCTCTCGAGCGCCAGCTGCATCCCTGACGTTGGTCTCTCTCTCGCACGCAGCGCCGTACCTCAGCGTCTCGCTGTACCTTGTCGTGCAGTTCCTCTCGGACTCGAACAGCATGCTCTACCAGTACCTGTGGCTGCCGATTGAGCAATTCTCGGAGCGCGAGATGGCCATGCTTAGCTTCGACACGCTCCTCAACTTGTCGTGCGTCCTCCCGCCACGCGCGCGGTGACGGAGTCGAAGCTACTGACACGCTCCATGCCCCGCCACGCAGGCTCGCGTACCACACCCGCCGCAAGACGGGCGAACTCTTGCGCATCTTGTCGCGCTCAGAGGCTATCAACGACGTACGCCCTTGGGGCCCTCGGACTCTGTTCGCGAGTGACCCGCCCGAGCGCTGACCCACGCACGTGCCCTGATCTGACCCTCCTTAGTTCTTCGAGCTGCTCATCTTTTCGTTCGTGCCCATCTTGATCGACCTGCCCGTCGCCTTTGTCGTGCTCAGCGTCCGCTACGGCGCCGTCATCGTCGGCGTCGTCACGCTCGTCGGCGTCATCTAGTGCGTCCCCAGCGCTGCTCTGCCGTCTTCTTCTCGCCCGCTGACCGACTCGACACCCTCACAGCGTCACCACCTCGGTCCTCCTCGCCGAGTCGCGCACCAAGCTGTACCGCGAGCTGCGCGACCAGAGCCAGTTCGCGCACCAGATCAAGACGGACGTCCTCATGAACTGGGAGGGCTGCAAGGTCCATGTCGCCGAGGCTTTCGAGTCCAAGCGGCTAAGGGACGCCATGTGGCGGTACCAGCGCGGTGCGTCCCTTCATGCTCGCGTTTTTCCTCGAAGCGTGACCCTGACGGCAGGGCGCGCGCAGGCTACTTCCGCGTCTACTCGGCGTGGAATTCGCTCAGCCTGCTCCAGAACGGCATTTCCAACTTTGGCCTCCTCATCTGCTCATTCCTGCTCGCCAACCGCGTCGTCAGCGGCCAGATGGACCCCGGAGGTGCGCTTCTGTGTCTTCGCGTGAGCGTCTCCTCCTGGACGCTCAGGCTGACCGTGCGGTCGACCCTCCCCTGCCGATCGTCGGCGTCTGCGCAGAGTTCGCGACGTTCACGGCCTACTTTGCCAGCCTCTTGTCGCCGCTCAACCAGATCTCGAGCCTTGTGCGTCTCTCTCCCCCTGCCTCTCTCTTGGGCAACGCGGCGCTCACGTCTCCAACCGCTCATCCGTTGACGCTGCAGTACCGCCGCGTCATGAGCAACGCCGTCGACACCGAGCAGCTCATCGAGCTCCTCAACGAGAAGAAAGAGATCCAGGACAAGCCCCACCCGGTCGAGCTCGTCGTCGGGCCCGAGGGTGCCGACGTCTCGTTCCGCGATGTGCACTTCTCGTACGACGGCAAGGTCGACGTCCTGAGGGGGATCTCGTTCGATGTCCCCGCGGGGCAGAGCGTCGCGCTCGTGGGGCCGTCGGGAGGGGGCAAGTCGACGCTGTCGAGGCTCCTGTTCCGCATGTACGACGCGCGTACGTCCTCTCGTTCGCCTCTCTCTCTCTTGGTGTCGCGAGGCGTTCGCGGAGCTGAACTGACGCTCGCCCCCTCGCAGAGCAAGGGTCCATCTGCGTCAGCGGGACAGACGTGAGGGACTTGTCGCAGCGCAGCCTCCGGGCGGCGATCGGCCTCGTGCCGCAGGACTGCGTCCTCGCCAACGCCTCGATCCGGTTCAACATTGCCTGTGCGGGACCCGTCTCGATTGCTCGTCGCGCAGAGAGCCGTCCGGCTGACCCGCTTCACGCCCCCCTCACAGACGGTGGCGTCCTCCGTCTCGACGAGCACGGCAACGCGCGCCCGGGCATGGAACTCACGATGGAGGACGTCGTCGAGGCCGCCAAGGGGGCCGCGATCCACGACAAGATCCTGACGTTCCCGGACCAGTACGAGACGCTCGTCGGCGAGAGGGGCATGCGGCTCAGCGGGGGAGAGAAACAGCGCATCGCCATTGCGAGAACGCTGCTCAAGGACCCGCCGATCCTCGTCCTCGACGAAGCGAGTGCGTTGCCAGTTCCCTCTTGTCCTCCTCCATGCTCAGACCGCGCAGGCCGCTGACACGCCCTCGCCTCGGCAGCCTCGGCGCTCGACACGCACAACGAGCGCCTGATCCAGACGCGCCTGCGCGAGCTGTCAAAGGGCCGCACGTCGCTCACGATCGCGCACCGCCTGTCGACCATCGTCGACAGCGACAAGATTGTCGTCCTCAAGGACGGCCTCGTCGCCGAGCAGGGATCGCACTCAGAGTTGCTCGCGATCCCCGGAGGCGTGTACGCCGGTGAGCCCGGCTTGGTCCTCTCTCTCCATCGATCTGCTGGGTTGCGACACCGGACTGACGCCAACCTGCCTCGAACCGCGCAGAGCTCTGGGCCAAGCAGATCGAGGGCCAGGAAGGCAGCGCCGCGGCGTCGGCGCTCCCCTCGGGTGCGACGACGCCTGCTCCACGGCCCGCAGCGACGCAGGGCGCGGCGGAGGACGAGCGAGAGGTCGAGCGCGCGGCATCGCCCGTCGCGCCGCTCGCGAGCGAGGCGGCTGCGAGGGCCATCGTCGAGTCGACGACCGACGGCCCGCCCGCGCTCCCGCCTGCGGGGCCTCCCGCACCTGGCAGCACGTCGGCTGGCCCGGAGCCCGGGACAGCGGGAGGGAGCGCGGGCGGCAAGGGCGGGAGCGGGAGTGGGAAGGGAGGGGGAGGGAAGGGCGCGAACAGCCGGAGCGGGAGAAAGAAGGGTGGGAGGCGCAAGTGAGATGACGTTGTGCTCGCGCCGCTGTCGCACACTCGTAGACGCTCGACACGCGGCAAGAAGACTGCACTGCACTACAGACACTGCCCTGCGCTCGGACTGCCACAGAGACGGAGCACGATCGTACGAAGGCCGCTCACCGCCCGCCTCCAATCGCCGGCGCACCTCCCCCTCCGCCTCCACCTCCGCCGCCGCCGCCAAACATGGACGCCATCATGTCCATGAGCGGGTTCCCCTGCCTCTGCGGCTTGAGCCCAAAGTGAATCTCTCCGAGCGCAGCCGTCGCCTCCTTGACCTCGGGGGCCCTGAGCCACGGCACGCTGCGCTCGTACCTCGCGACGAGGCTCTGCCACGCCTTGGTGCCCCCGCCGCGCTGCGTGCGGAACTCG
Source organism: Rhodotorula diobovata (assembly GCA_006352295.1). Taxonomy (NCBI): domain Eukaryota; kingdom Fungi; phylum Basidiomycota; class Microbotryomycetes; order Sporidiobolales; family Sporidiobolaceae; genus Rhodotorula; species Rhodotorula diobovata. Next base: position 10,294 of record SOZI01000166.1, on the reverse strand, counting down.
TTGCCGACCTTGACCTTGTCGACGTTCTCGCCCACGCCGCTCTGCGCGGCGCGGACGGCGAGCTGGCAGAAGTTGAGCGACGCGAGCTTGGTCACGACGAGTTCGTCCGAGCCGGAGCCGGAGCCGGAGCCGGTCGAGGCGGATGCGAAGGAGGAGGACTGGGCGAGGGGGGAGGTCGGGGAGGGGAAGGCGAACGAGGCGACGCGCAGGGAGGGGTAGGCGGCGAGGGCGAGGGCGAGGAAGTGCGACAGGAACGTGCGCGCCGCGAGGATGAAAGACGACTCGAGGTAGCTGCCGAGACGAGCATTGGTACTCGTCGAGTCAGGTGGCGAACGCTGCGCGAAGAGAGGAAAGGAGGAACGCACCTGAGCGTGCCGCGCGCGGCGTACCGCCCGACGCCAGCCTCCTTCTCCGGGTCCAGCTTGGACCAGTCAAAGAGGACGCTCGCGAGCGTCTGCGCGGCGTCCTGCGTCGGGCAGACGAGGAGGTGGAGCGACGCCTGGTGGTAGTCGAGCTCTGTGCACGACGAGCTGGCGGTGGTCAGTGGCCGCGCTGCCGCCAAGAGGAGGAGGAGAAACAGGGGCGAGCGAGCGCACCTTTGTAGAGCGTCTCGCCGAGGTACTGGTGGATCTCGACGTCTCCTGCCGGGCCCGAGCCGGTCTTGGCGGTCCAGCTGCGAGGCCGTGAGGAGGCGTGAGCGGGATGTGGGGGCGCGCAGGGGAAGGAGGAGGAAGGGCGCACGAGAAGACGGCGTCGGTCAGGGTCTTTCTCCACGCTCCGGCGGAACCAGTGAGCGCGATGAGCTGGATGATCTTGGCTGCGAGCCGTCGCGGACGAGATGGTCAGTCCTGTGAGGCCACACGTGAAGGCGGAGGTCCCTCCTCGGCGGTAGGCGATAGGCCTGCGCGCCCAGTGGTGCACTCGACAGGAGTAAGGGGAGTCAGACTGACTGCGCTCTTCCTTTGAGCAGCCGACGGCGCGCGCGAGCCACACGTCGTCGACGAGCATGACGCCCAGGTCGACGCCGCTGCCGACCTGGCCCTTTTCGAGGAGCCTGCGGGCGGCGTCCCACAAGAGGCTGGCGGCATCCTGTGCCTTTGCGTCGTAGGGGAGGACGGTGCCCGGTGGGGGAGGGTTGCGACGCGGCGGGGCGAGGAGGCGAGTGGCCGTGGTGCGAGCCTTCTGGTGCGCCGAGTAGTAGTCGCCAGAGTCGAGGTGCTCCTGCACCTGCTGCAGTGCGTTTGAGCTCATCTTTGCAGGCAACTCTGTGGGTGGGCGGGACGGAGGGCAGGCCAGCGGGCGGTGGGGCGGCGACGACGACGACGTCGGAACTCTCCCTCCCCTCTGCCTTTCGCGAGTTTCTCGTTCGTGCGATGGGTCCCCACAGTGCTCTCAAGGACGACCAGGCTTCCAGCGGCATTCCTCCGCCTCCGTCTCTGAGCGTCGCTCCTCCACGATCGACCGCGTTTCCTGTCGACGGAGATGTGGTCGCTCTCGCAGCCTCGGAGCGATATGCTGAGCGCCGCTGCATATCTGAGTCTCTTGAGCTGCGGAAGAAGCGCATGCCGGCTCGCGTCCGACCCCCACAGCCTCCCTCGAGCATGTCCGAGCCTTTCGGTGCCGTGGTGACGTTCCCCGAGTCTCGCGCGACCCACCTTGCTTGCCTCGCTAGCTGCAGCTCATCCTTGGACTCCGGTTCTTCACTCGAGACCTCGACCATGACTGAACAACCCTACAACACCGTCGCCCTCTTTGGCGCAACCGGTCAGATCGGCCGCGCCTTCCTCGACGCGCTCCTGCACCCCTCGACGCCGGGCTACGCGCCCCACGTCAAGGTCTTCCTCCGCAACGAGCAGTGGGACGCCAAGGCGTCGACCATCCCGGACGACGCGCGCGTCGAAAAGGTCAGGGCCGACTTTGGCGACGTCGGGCAGCTTGCGAGGCAGCTCGAGGGCGTCGACGCTCTTGTCTCGGCGCTCAACGGGCCGGGCATCGACGCCCAGTATGCCATCCTCGACGCGGCAGCCGAGGCGGGTGCGTGCAGTCTTGAACGCGCGACTGCGGCGAGGCAGCGTGGTGCTTTGGGGACTGACGGCTCGCCTCGTCCGTTCTCGCAGGCGTCAAGCGCTTCCTCCCGTCCGAGTACGGTTCCGAGCACCCCTGGCGCAAGCCCGGAGACGACTGGACGCACTTTCACCCCGTGTGTTGACCCCTCGTCCCGTTCCGCGGTCAGTGGGGACGTGCTGACAGGACTCGCGTGACACCGTGCGGCAGTATTTTGACATCAAGCAGCGCTTTCACGAGCACATGCTGCTGCACCCTGCGATGGTCAGTCGCAAGATGACGTTCACGATCATCGGGACGGGCGACCTGTGTGGGTTGCCTCCCCTCCGTCGCTGGCTGCCATCCCGCGGGGGAGCTCACCGGGTGCTCCCCTTTCGCAGACGACCAGCCGACCGAGACGTACTGGATCGGGTGGGCCGCAGAGGGGCTCCCTGAGCGCTACGTGTTCCCCATCGTGGGCGACCCGGACTCGAAGTACGAGGTGACCAAGATCACCGACCTCGCGCAGTACGGTGCGTGCGCCCCCTTTCCTCCCCCCAGGCTCTTTCCCCTCCTCCCTGCTCGACCTCGCACTCACAGGGTCTTCCGCCGCGCGTGCGCAGTCGCCGCGACCCTCGCGCACCCGGCCCTCTCGGCCGACGCCTTCCTCAACGTCGTCTCGGACGTCGTCTCGCAGCAAGAGATCGCCGACCTCGTCGCGTCGGCGTCCGGGCGGCCCGTCGAGCCAGACTACGTGTCCGAGGAGGAGGCGCACGCGTACGTCGCCCACCCGGAGACGATCCCCGAGCGGGCGAGGCAGTCGAGGTTTGATGCCGCGTTTTGGTACATTGTGCGGATCCAGCAGGGTGCGCCCCCTTCTCCTTCTCCTCCTCCTCCTCCTCCTCTTCTCTCTTCTCTTCTTTTTGGGTGTTGTGTCAGTGACGCTGACACAAGTTGGCGACGCGGATGCGCGGATGCACGGATGCACAGGCACGAACAAGTTCCGGCGGCACCCCTCGCTCGTGCACAACGACTTGTTCCCCGAGGTCAAGCTGACGCGCATGCAGGAGTACTTTGCGCAGACGGTCGGGCAGAAGGCCATGAGCGAGGGCGGCCAGTAGCTCGACTCTCAGGAGGAGCGAGTGAATGAGGGTGTGGGGACTGCTGGGGGTTGCATTGCGAGCTTTTTTTCCTTATGTACGACGGCGGCACAGATCCTCTACGTGGATGTCTACTGGATCTTGACCGAGTACTTGGAGCCCTTCTCGGCGTCCTCGTCAAAGACGTTGATCTGCGGGCGAGTGGCAGGGGCAGGTCGAGCGAGGTCAGGTCAGGTCAGGACGAGGCGAGGGGACAACCAACGAGAGGCGGCGAGAGGGAAGGGACACGCACCGGCCACTTGGGGTCGTACGTCACGGGGACATTGAAGCGCTTGCGCGAACCGCCCTTGGACTCGTCCCCGATGGCGTCGATCGCCGCGACGTCGTCGTCGGAGAGCTCAATCACCTTGAAGTTCGAGATGATGCTGCACGGGGGAGGAGGGGCTCGTCAGCCAGCGTCCTAGAGCGCACAAACTCGACAGGAGGAGCGTGACGCACCGCGACTCGGTGACACTCTTGGGGATGATGGCGTGGCCGCCGTGCATGCCCCACGCGATGAGGACCTGGCCGGCGTCGGCGCCCTTCTGCTCGGCAATCTTCTTGACGGTCGGGTGCGTCAAGAGGAGGGGCTCGCCGATGTTGTTGTTGCCAAAGCCAGAGTAGGCCGTCAGGGCAATGTTGTTGGCCTTGTGGTGCTTGATGAGGTCGCGCTGGAGGAGGCGCGGGTGGCGCTCGACCTGGTGCACGGCCGGGGCGACACCGGTCGCCTTGGTGATGGCGTCAATCGCCTCGATCGAGAAGTTGGACACGCCAATGGCCTTGGTCTTGCCAGTGTCGAGGAGCTTGATCATGGCCTTCCACGTGTCGACGACCGAGACGGACGTGTCGATCTTGCACTCGCCGTTCTCCTTGGGGAACAGGTTGTCGTGCGGGTTGCCCTCGGCGGGGAACGCGACCGGCCAGTGGATCAGGTACAGGTCGAGGTACTCGAGGCCGAGCTCCTTGAGCGTGTCGTCGAGCGCCGCCTCGACGAGGCTCGGCGAGTGCTGGCTGTTCCACAGCTTGGACGTGATGAAGATGTCGGAACGGGGGACGCCCGACTCGGCGATGGCAGGGGCAATCGCCTTCTGGTTCTGGTAGACCTGTGGGTCGGGGAATCGAGCGAGAGAGAGGTCAGACTCGGCGCGCCGACCTCGTTCTCGCGCGCGGCACCAAGACACGCACCTTGGCGAGGTCGAGGTGGCGGTAGCCGGCCTTGAGGGCGACGGCAACGGCCTTCTTGACCTCCTCGTCCGGCGCCTGCCAGGTGCCTGCCATGGGGGACTGGCCGTCAGCGCGCGTGTTCGCTCGAGTCTCGCACCAGGCGTGAGACGCACCGAAGCCAAGGAGAGGGAACTCTGCGCCGTTGGAGAGCTTGAAGGTGGGGACAGTCTGAACCATGTTTGGCTGCAGGGTGGGAAGCAATCGAGGTCGGAGGGCGGGGGTCGGGGGGGGCAGCGCGGCGAGGGAGAGAGTCGTCGGGTGGACGCGAAGTGCGAATTTGCGTTGAGCAGAGCAAGATTGAGAGATGCGGGCGGCGGGTGAATGGCATAGCGGCGGAGGGACGGGGATGGGCGAATAGGGGGGTGACGACACGGGTGGAGGGGGACGAGGG
>SOZI01000165.1:540-42332 GCA_006352295.1 Rhodotorula diobovata | reverse complement strand
GACCTCTCTCCCTCCTCGCCTTCACTCACTCTCGCCGACTGTCTGACCGGAGCGCACAACAGCAACCTCGACCAGTTGCCAAGGCTCTGTCAACCTCGACACCGCCACGAGGCGCTTCGACTCGCACTCTGCTGCCGCGACCTCCCCCCTGCTCGCTCGGTGAGCCGGCCTTCCCGCCCCCTCCTGACCCGTGATGGCTCGTGGGCTAGAGCGGATAAGGTGAAGCACAAACTGACTCACAGGGCTGCGTGCAGAACCCGGCGTCTCTCTCTCACGACGCACCGTGCCCCTGCCCTCGCTCCTGGACCAGGTCGTCGCCCTCATCCTCGACCACCTCAAGCACTGCTGCTTTTGGAACGACAAGGAACGTCGCGATACCGGCATGAGTGTTTCGCTCGTCTGCACCAAGTGGTACCTCCTCGGGCGGCGCATCGCGTGGTACGCGATTACGCTCGATTGGACCGACGACGAGCGCTTGGTCGAGGGTCTCCTCTCACGGCCAGAGCTCCTCGTCAAGGTCGGCCGGCTCAGCTTCAAGTCGCAAGTCCCTCAGCCTGGTGAGGATCTGCGCCCGCTCGACCGCGAGGCAGCGCTCAAATCGGTCGAGCTCGTCGCGGCCTGCCCTCAACTCAGGGCCCTCGACGTCGGGTTCCCGGGCCAGGACGGCTACCTCCTCGACGCCATCGCTGACAGGAGCGCAGAAACGACACTCGACGAACTCAAGGTGAGCATCGTGCCCGGGGACGGCTTCACCTTGTCCGACCTTGTCGAGACCTTGGCGCGTTTTGGAAACGCTGGCCATCTCGAGTTGACGATTTGCTGGCCGGAGAGGCCCCCTATCCCTCAGATCTCGCGCGCGGCGACTCACAGGACGTCGTGAGCGAGGCCAGGGCGGCGGGGTCGAGGGACTGCTCGACGGTCGCGACAAGCTCACCTCGCTCCGCCTGTCCGTCGATTCAGGCGCACCGAGCTTCAGGCTCACCTCGTTTGTCAACCTCGTCCAGCTCGACCTGCTCGTTGAGAACGAAGACGAGGGCACCGCCTTTTGGCGCCTGGGCCCCCGCATCGTCTCGATCCTCCTGTCTGCAGCGTCCCTCCCTTTCCTCGCGTCCCTGTCCATCACAGCCAGGACCTCCAGGAGCACCGTCAACACAGCGCCCGGCTACGCCTCGCCGCCACGCCTCGAGATGTCTCCTAAGCAAGTCCTCGACGCCATCCCCTTCCAAATCCAGCACCTCTCGCTCGATGCGTCGTGCTTCCTCGCCTCGGACGTCGTCAGCTACCTCCTGAGCCCGTGCCGCCCGCCCTCGCTCCGGAGCTTCCGCGCTGACGGCGACACTGGCGTCGGGCTCGCGAGGCTCCTGCGGCGCACGACGGGGCGGTACAACGAGCTCGCGCGCGCGCTGGACCAGGCGGGCATCGCCGTGACGACGATGCAGTGACGAGGCGCAAAGGAGGAGCTGGGCGGAGGTAGGGATCGCCGACGCCCAGGTCGGGGACGGCTCGACGTGACCGGCACGCTGCTCGGTACAGCGCCGGCTTGGACGACCACATGTCTTTATGTACGCACTTGCATCAAGTTACCCGGACTTAGGCTGTGCATGGACGACCAGGGGGAAAGAAGGGTCGACTCCGGTTTAGCTACTACGAAGCCAATGGATCCGGACTCGGAGGGAGGCGGCCCGGTGAGGTCCCGTCTGTTCACAGCAGCGACCAGCGCACCAGCGCGACGCACTGCGGACTGCGAGTCTCGTGCGAGCGGAAGAAAGTGAGGGAGAGAGAGCAAGCTCGACCGCGAGCGTCGCTCCGAGCTCGTTGCTCATCCTCCGCCTACGCGCGCAGCTACAGTAGAGCCAGTCGAGTGGCTCACCTGCACTCGAGTGCCCGTGACACCTCGCTGAACGTGCGGTATCACTGTAGCTCAGCGTGTCCGTCGCCGCCTCCTCGACTTTCATCAGCATCACCCCCCGCCTCCCGACCTGTTCGCTCCGCGACGCAACGACGCAGCATGACATCGCAGCGTGACCGACACGGCACCCGATTTGACGTCGTCCGCCCCGCCGCGCTTGCGCTCGCGACCCTCGATTGGGAGCAGTCGCTGCCGTCGATCAAGCCGCAGCAAGTCCCGCGCGCCACCGTCATAGGTGAATTGTGGGACATGTACACTGCCTATCAAGACAATCAAAACCCGCCCTGCACGATCAAGCTCCTCGGAGCGCCGACGCATTGCTCGACAGTGCCGGCAAGCGCGCTTGAGCCGAGTGAGTCGATCCGTACCTCGACTCTGCGTCCCATGGAGCCTGCTGATCCTTCGTCGTACAGTCCGCTTCAACGAAATGTGGGCGACGAAGCACCACGTGGGGCGGCGCCTCTTGTGTCGAACCCTCACGCCGCCAGTCTACACAGACCGCCTCAGCTTTGCGGTCGAAGACAGGACGGCCGAGTGTGCGCTTCGCTTTGCCGTCCGATCGACGATTCACAGCATGCCCGCTGACACTTGCGCCCCTCCCCCTTGCAGCGAGATGCTGGAGCTATGCAACTTCCCGCTGTTCGGCATTCGCGACGACGACCGCCTCATGGCCTTGTTCCCCGTCGGCACCGGGCTCCTCGTGCGCGAGCCGTACTTCGTCGACACAGAAGACTGCAAGCCGTTCCACGTCCGAGTCTCGACACCAACCGACATCGTCATCTACCCCGGTGACGCCCCGACGCTGCGCGGCGCAAAGTGGGCGACACCGTCGCTGTTCCAGCCGCCCGCATCGACCGACGAGTATCGCGAGGACGCGGTCAGCTTTATGAAGCAGCGTCAAGCCTACCTCGCCATCCAGTCGTTCACGGCCGCCCTCGCGCACACTGAGAACCAGGTCGATATGGTCTGCGTCCTCGTCGAGCGCGCCGAGGCGAACATCGCCGCAGCGAGGTGGGCGTCGGCCTACCGCGACACTTCGATCGTCCAGACGTACGTCGACATGGGCGTCGAGGTGCCGCTCCTCGTCCGCGGTGCCGCGCTGTCGCATCGGGCGCACGCGCTCGTCGGCCTGGGCCTGCTCGAGCGAGCGGAGGAGGAGTTCGACCGCGCCCACGAGCTCCTCCACCCCAATCGCGTCAGTCTGAAGCTCGAGGCCGACCCCGACGACCCTAGGTCCATCATGGAGCGTTTCGCCGAGGCCGCTGAGAAGCAGCAGGCCGGCGCGCAGGCCAAGCAGGGCAGCCCGTCGCGCGCTCAGCTCGCCGAGCAACGCGCGGCGATGGTTGCGAGGCAGAAGAGGGGGACGACCCAGGCCCTCATCGAGGCGCAAGAGACGGGCGAGCTCAAGTGGGACGAGCTGGAGCGGATGGCGGCGGCGCGGCCGTTCGCGTGCGTCGAGGTGGGCTCTTTCACGGGACCTGTCCGCGTTGCGCAGCTCAAGAAGCGCGGGGGAGGCCGCGGCGTCATCGCGACGCGCGACATTGAGGTCGGCGAGCTGCTCCTCGGCGCGTCTCGGTGCCGGTTCCTCGTCGCGTCACAAGAGTACGCTGCTGACCCCTGTGATGACCCTGCAGTCGAGAAGGCGTTCGCACTGTCGCAGCGCTACGAGGATAGGACGATGGGCTGGGACGACCCGCGCCGGACTGCCGCGCCTGCGGCAATTCCCGAGCTCGTCGTCGAGGTCCTCCCGCGCCTCATGGACGACCCCTCGGTTCTCCCCATCCTCGAGTCGCTCTACGACGGAGAGAATCCGCCCAAGCGGCCGCTCGTCTTCGGCGCCATGCAGGAGCGCACCGTCTCCGAGTTCGCCTCCGCACCGGTCGACGTCGACGTCGCGTGGCTCGAGCGCATCTGCCGCATCAACGCGTCCGTCTCACGCTCGGTTCTCCTTTGTGCACGTTCCAGCTGACCGCATATTCGCCCTTGCGCAGTTGTCCTTGTGGGAAGACGACAACGGCCCCGCGAGCTTCTTCATGGCGTGGGCGGGACTCTACATCAACGGCTCGGCGTTTAACCACTCGTGCGTCGCCAACACGTACTGGAAGGTCATTGGCGACACGCTCGTCGTCCGCGCCCGCACCCAGATCAAGAAGGGCAAGGAGGTCTACCTCTCGTACGTGCCTTTCAAGAACCAGGCGTACGACATGCAGTCGGTCGTCCTCGAGCCTCACTTCCCTCGGGCCGAGTGCCCGTGCGCGCACTGTGTCGCGGTGCGGCGAGAAGACCCGGGCATCCGGGCCAAGCGCCAGGCCATCTTCGACCAGTTCGCCGCGACCGTTCCCCACATGCGGGTTCCGCCACTCGGCAGCTCGCGAGAGGACATGGTCGGCGAGTGGAAGAGTCTTCTGCGCCTCGTCGAGGACGTCCAGGCGACGCTCCCGTTGTCCAACGACGAGGTCCACCTCGCGCTCGTCACGCCCTACGCGTGCTTGATCCGCCTGGCGCACGCGATCGGGCCCGCCAACGGCCTCTACAGCCCACGCAAGCTGGAGATGTTCTTCTCCGAGCTTTTGCGGTACACGGGGGCCAACATCGCCGAGACGGACGGGCGCATGCGCTTCGAGGCCGTGCCGCATTGCGAGCGCGACACCATGATCGGCGGCATCCTCGCCCTCGCGGGTCTGTACGCCAAGGAGGGAACCGACGCTGGGGACCAGAGAGCAGTGAGCTGGGGCACTGCCGCGGCGGACCTCTCGCGCCTCGTGCACGGCGACGACTTCGAGCAGTTTTGGCGGCGCACGGCGAGCGACGTCAAGGCGTTCAAGCTCGAGCGGCTTAAAGGACGGGTCGTAGAGGCTTTGGCATCGGGCAGGTAGGATGCAGGGTCGAGGCATGTTGCTGTTGTGCATTCTCCTCTCGTCGCGCTCGCAACCCTGTCGTTTCCACGTGCTCCCTTGCGGCTTTGGTCGGCGCCTGTCGCTCGTAAAGCCGGAAACTCAAACAGAATGAAGGGGAGTTCTGAGCCCGCTATGTACGAGAAGGCGTCGTCTCGCCTCGCACCGAAATGCCGCACGCCGCGCTTGAGAAGGTTGACGGGCTTGCGCTCTCTCTGTGCTGCTTCTGCGCTCTTGTACGCCTTGTGAAGAACGACGATGCGCACTGCGCGTCTCCAGCAGAGTGCACAATCTGAGCAGGTCTACCTCCTGTCCCTGCTTTACTCTGAGGGGCCCCCGACCCCCGGGCGCGCCGACGAGCCCTTCTGTCTGTCGCAGCCCTTTCTGCCCGTCGATCTAGTAGTACTTCTTGATGTCGAGTGTAAGGTAGCTCTGCAGCGGCTCCTCAAACGCCTGCTTGACCTCCTTGGGGCTCTTGCCGAGCGCGAGGAGGATCTGAAGGAGGCGGCGCGCCTTGACCGGGTTGAGCGAGCCCGCGGCGATCGTGTTGGGGTAAAGGGAGGAGGGGACGGTGAAGCCTGCACAGCTCCCCAGTTTGTTAGTGGGCGCAACGAGGAGAGCTTGTCGAACGAGGACCAGAAGGAAAAGAGCGGACCCACCGACGTTGATCTTGCTCGAGCGCACGACCGGAACGCCGTTGTCCACCACAGCAGCGGCGTTCACCGCTCCCGTGTCCGACAGCGAGCCCGCCCCCGTCCCAGCAATGACGAAGCCCTTGGCCCCGCGCTCGACCGCCGCATCGAGCAGGCCAAGGTCGGTCCCCTGGTACCCGTAGAGGACCTCGACGGGCGGGAGGGACGACACGTTGCGCAGGTCGTACACGCGCTTGAAGGTCGGAGTCGAAGCGGACGAGTAAAAGAAGGGCTTGTCCGAGAGGAGGCCGCCGATGAAGCCGGGCTCAGGAGACTCGAACGTGTCCACCGTGTTCGAGTTCGCCTTTTGGCAGAAGTACGCCTGCGGATCAAGCCCGTCAGCGCCAGGTACATACAAGGCCTCGAGGTTCAATCGCCCACTGACCTGGCAGATGCGGTCGTTCATGACGATCAAAGTCCCTCGTTCGCGGGCCTCGGGCGCAACCGCCGTCGTCACCGCCTGCAGGAGGTTGTTGGGCCCATCGGCGGAAACCGCCGTCGAGGGCCTCATCGCGCCAACGACGACGACAGGCTTGTCACACTGGACCGTCGCATCGAGGAAGAAGGCCGTCTCCTCGAGCGTGTCGGTCCCGTGCGTGATGACGACGGCGTCGTACGACGCGTTCGACGCGCACAGGGCGTTGTTGACAAGCTTGGTCAGGCTCAACGCCATGGCGTCGGTAATGGACTGCGAGTACGCGGTGAACAAGGCGAGGCGAGGTCAGTCGGCTAAGCGGGGACTAAGCGGAGCGGAAAAACACGGACCTCCGACCCGACGTTCGACACCTGCATGCCGTCGATGTTTGAGACGCTGCGCTCATGTGAGCGGTGGTCAGGCAGGTATCGGCAGAGAGGTTGAGCCGAGGTCCGACACACTTGAGCAGCTGCGGCACAGCCACGACGAGCTCCTCGACCCCGACGACGCCTGCCGTGTACGTCGTCGAGTCCGTGTCGGACGCCGAGACACCCGCGATGGTGCCGCTGTCGATGCGACCAGAGCGGGCATCAGCTCGAAAGGTCAACGAGTCGCGGCGAGAGAGAGGGGGCAAAGGCGCACCCTGTCGCGAGAATGAGCGTCCGCGGGAGGTGCTCCGTGTAGTTGCTCGAGTAGGTGATGTTGAGCTGTGGCGCCGAGCTGTCGACCGTGTCGCTCTTGACGAGCTCCGCCTCGAAAGATGCCGCGCTGCCGAGGGCGAGAGGCGCGGCGGCACTCGACCCGAAGAGAGAGGCGGCCGCGAGAGCTGCAACGGCGAGCGAGGACACCTTGGTGGGCATGACGGGCGTGTGCAGCAGGGAGGGAGACAAGCGTGGAGAAGGAGGGAGAGCAGCGAACGCGAGTCGCGTCGAGGCGGCAGCCCCGGCTGCGTTGGGTCACCCCACCTCTCCCTCGGCCGCCGTGCAAAGATACTTGCGCGCTAAAATCGCTCCGGCGAGGTGCGTCGGGGGGAAAAGGAGCGGGCCCCGTGACTCTTCAAGTGAGCGGGAAACGCGCTTGTCTGTCGCGCGACCCCGCGATCGGGCCGAAGGCAAAGTCAACCCTGGGATTGACAACGGTCGCGTGAGCAAGAGGGAAAAGCTTGCTCAAGGGACGCGGCGTCTGGGGGCCTCGTTGGCGTGGGGGTGTGGAGGAGTCGTGCAGGCATGTTGCTCACCTGACGGCGTTGATGTCAGGTGACGCGCGAGACGGGTGCGAGGAGGGGAGCGAGGGAAAGGGCTTGCGCACGGGTCAGGCGCTCGGGACGGCGAGCGCGATTGGCGCTCGACGGATCAGCACATCACTGCGTGTGTTGGCTCAGCGTGCGAGATGAGGGGCATGCGGCAGCGAGCGAGGAGGCCGAGGAAGCGCCAGGCTGCGAACGCGCAAAGGAGCCAGGGCACGACGGCCCGTCCTACCATGCGCAGCGCTCGGCGTCCGCGCGGCAGCCGCCCACGCCTCCTCAGAGAGACAACAGCAGCAGTGTTACAGCGCACGAAGTTGGCGGCGCACCTCGGCAACGCCCTCATTCAGTCCTTCAACCAGCCCGCACGCCTCGCGCGCTCGAGCGCCTCGTCCCACGACGTCTCGCCAGGCTTCTTCTCGAGGTCCATGTGGTCCTCGACATTCTCTCCCTCGAGCTGGGCGTAAAGGTGCGGGAACACTGCGCGGCGACCGGGGCTGGTGAGCGCTGACCGTTTCGCGAGGAGGCACAGTGGAGGAGCGGTGGACGCACCCTCACCGCTGCCGCTCGGCTCCCACTTGACGATCTTGAAGCCGCTGAGGCGGGCATAGTCCATCTTGAGGAGGACGACCTTGGGGTCGTCCTCGAAGAAGCGGTTGAGGGTGCCGGCGAGCTGGGAGGCGGTCGACATGTGAAGGAAGCCGTCCTGCGGTGGACCACTCAGGGTCAGCAGTGACCTAGCAGGGGCGGACGGCTGCAACGGACCTTGGCATCGAGTTCGCTCAGGACGAACGTGTGGCTCGCGGGGATGGGGACGGGGAAGGTGTAACTGGGCGCGGGGTCAGAGGGAGTCAGGGCATGCCGACCGAGTGAGCTGCTGCGGCAATTGCGCGAAATGCAGCTGCGGTTGCCTCTCTGGCACAACGCAGAGGCGGGCGTGCTCAAGGTGGGGTGACGGGGCGCGACGACGCACCGCGGGTTGACGCTCGAGTGGGGGACGATCTTGTAGACGTAGTTGGCGCCTTGTTGCGCGTGTGCAGGAGTCTTGCCAAACATGCTGTCGAAGAGGCGTCTGAGCATCTGAGGGAGGAGAGCGAGGACCAAGTGGGGGTCGGGAGGGAGGGGAGAAGCTCGGAGTCCGGGAAGAGGTCGATCGCCCTCACCACCGACTCCCTCACACTCCCTTGAGCCTAGAGAGCATCCAGCCCAGATGCCTCAGCTCGACACAGTCTACCGCCCGCTCGCAGGGTGCGTCACGGCCGCATCCTCCCCTCGTCGCCGTCTTCATCAGCTGAACCTCTTTCTCGATTCCGACACAGCATCGACAAGAAGGCAGGCGCAGGAGGCCGCGTCGGATACGCAAAGAGCGCCCTCGCGTCTCGCACAACTGCCACAGACGCCGACGCGGACCAACCCTCGACCACGACCCGGCTCGTCTCGCTCTTTTCGCGCCTGTGCACCCCGTTCCGCCGCTCTCCGACCTTCAACGGCGACCTCCAGCACGTCAAGTCGCTCCTGTACAACAAGGAGTACCTCGCCGCCTTTGGCACCGACACCCCTGCGGGAGAACGCTGGCGCGAGGTCTACGTCGCGCGCTGGACTCCCGCGCGTGCCGTCGTCTACCAGCGCATCTTGGACGAGTGCGCCATCGCCGAGGCGCTCCAGTGGGTCGAACCCGCGTCGCACAGGGTGCTGTCGGAGGAGGAGGAGCTCGAGCGGGAGCGCGAGCGCGCGAGGCGGAGGAGGCAGGCTCGGAAGGAGGGCAAGGCTGTCGACGAGCTCGACGCGGCGGACGAGGACGGAGGCGCAAAGGGCCCGCAAGGGGACGTGCCTGAGGAGCTCGACGTCGTCATGATTGGTGCAGGCGCTGGGAGCGAGGTTGTCGCTCTCGGGGCGGTCCTCGGCGCCGCAAAGGAGGCGACGAGCGGCGATGCGAGCGCGTTGGGAGAAGGCCCCGCCGCGAAGCCGTTCAGGCGGCCGCGCGTCAAGGCTCACGCTGCGGACCAGGGGTCGTGGATGACACTGCTGGGCAAGATGGAGGGCGAGCTGCGCGACGAGTGGCCTGCGCTGGAGGGCGATGAGGCGACCGGAGGAGGGTTCAGCGTCGATTTCGTCCGGGGCGACGTCCTCGCTGCCGCACCGCAATCATCGCCTTCTGTCGACGCCGCACCCGCGCCCGCACCCGCACCCGCCGACGCGCTCGGCCTCCCCTTCTCGTCCCCCTCTCTGCGCCTCATCACCATCTGCTTCACCATCACCGAGCTCCTCCTCCAATCGCGCGTCTCGACCCTCCGCCTCCTCTCCTCCATCTCCCATTCCGCGCCACGCGGCGCCCTCCTCCTCATCGTCGAGTCGGCGTCCCTCGCGCTCATCCCCCTCGGCAAGGAAGGGCGCACGTACCCCCTCGGACACCTCCTCGACCATGCGCTCGCTGGCGCGCAGGGTGACGGCGCGTGGGAGACGCTGAGGAGCGAGGACGCGCGGTGGTACCGCATGCCGGAGGGCGCGGACGACGTCTACAACGCGGGAGGCCAGGGCGCGCTCGTCAAGCTCGAGAACTCGCGGGTGGTCATCCGGCTGTACAGGAAGAAGTAGAATCGCCGGGTGTACCGAGGAGGGGACCAGCTGCACTCTAGACGCAGCCTCGTGACCCCTCGCTATGGCTCTTTCGCAGGCTCAAGGGTGGAAAGCCTCTCACCCTCCCCCGCCGCTCAATCGCGCCGTCACGTTGGCGCTCGCGCGCGAGAATAGTGTCGCATATCAGCGGGGTATATCAGCGCTCGAAGCGGGTTCTCGATGAATACGACTGCAGCGGGCGAAGGGAGAAGAGAGGCTGGCGACGGCCGCGACCGTACGCGAGCGTGGCGCACCCGCGCTCAGTCGAGAAGCGTTGGCAAGCTGCCAGACTCGACACCTGTAGGTATGAGAGCATAAGTGGATGGCTCTCATAGAGGAGATCCAGGAGCGGGGTCACGCACGGCCCTGACCTTCCCAGCCCGCCTCGACCTCATCCAAACCCTCGCCCACGCCAGCCACACCCTCAGGCGACGCAGATGCGTTTCCAAACACCGTCGCCCGCTTGACGCGCATGCGTGTCTTGGCGGTCGGGCGACCCAGCGACGCCCCGAGCGCCGCCCACATGCTGTCGGTCGCGCCCGTCGATTCGTACACAGCCTGCGCCGGGCAGCACGTCAATCTCTCACGTAGCGTGGAAGGTGCGTCAAAGGAGGGGACACACGACGCCTGCGAGGCCCTTGGCTTTGGCGTAGGCGCCCTTGGCCGCCCACGACTGGTCGTCCTCGAACGTGATGAAGAGCTTGCGGTTGCCGGCCGGGTTGAACAAGATCGGCGCTGCAGAGCCCGCCCAAGTCGTCAGCGCGCTCTGCGCTCCAAACCGAAAGAGAGAAACGGGGCAAGAGAGCGCGAAAGGACGACGCACTCTGTGTGCAGGTGTCGAACGAGCGCGTGTAGCCACTCGCGCCCTTGCTAAGGTCCGCAGTGAGGACCTTTTGCTTGATGAGCTCCTTGGTCGACCAGCCGAGGTTGTCGGGCTGCTGCTCCGGCGCCGCGAGCGCCTGGAACGCCGTCGTCGAGGCACCGTTGTAGCGCGTCGTCGAGAGCTTGGTCTTGAGCGTCTTCCAGCGCTGTGAGTAGGAGGGGACACCCTGTGGAACGGAGATGGTCTCGCGTCAGGACTGCAGACGGCGAGAAGCGTGGCGAGAGACCCGACGCACGAGGACGAGCTTGCACGCCGGGAAGCCCTGCGTTCGATCGAGAGGTCGTCAGCCACGAATCACCTTCAGGGCTGCGAGTGGCCAGTGAAGAGATTAAGCGCACGCCCGCAATCCACCGCTTGACCGTCGCATCCGCCGAGTCACCCCCCGCGTTGCACGAGTACAGCGGCGAGTTGGGTCCCGTCGTCGACGACCACGCGCCGTAGTAATCATAGCTCATCAGCTGGACCCAGTCAAAGTACTGCGCAAAGCGCGACACGTCGCTCAGGATGGTGCCGGCCGGGCCGGTCAGGCCTGCGGCGGGGACGGCGGCGGAGATGAAGGCCGAGGCGCCGAGGGTCGAGCGCAGTTTCGAGAGGAACGCGAGGTAGTTGGCCGAGTCGGAGGGCGAGACGATATTGTTGCCGGCGCCTTGACGACCGACTGCGTCAACGCGAGACAGACGGGTCAGTGAGCAACGAGGGGCCGCGCATCCGCGCGCGTGCACGAGGACGAGGACGCACCGAACTCCCAGTCGAGGTCGACGCCTTTGAAGCCATAGACGCGCAGCCACGTCTTGATCGTGTTGGCGAACCTGTTCAGGCGCCGATTGGGTCAGTCTCCGGACAGAGCGAGTGAATTGGAGGGCGCAGAAAACGCACGCCGCGCGCATCTTGGAGGTCGAGACCAGGTCGGAGACGTACACCGAGCCGCTCCATCCTCCGATGGTGAGCATCGGGACCTTGCCGGCTGCGGAGTGGCTGTGATGAGCATTCTCCCACACCGGAGTCAGAGAAGGGAGGACGCACCTGCCGTCGCCGCCGCGCTGAAGCTCTTCATGCTCGCGGTCGTCGTCCCAGGCGCAAGTCCGATCCCTCCTTCGGTCGTGAGTGCGCCTGTTAGTTCTCCGCGTCAGCACTCGCCTGTGTCCGGCCCAAGGCGCAGAGAGAGGCAAAAGTCGACGCACAGAACCAGAACGCGACGTCCACGCGGCTCCAGTCCACACTCTCGACCGCCCCGCTCGTCCAAGCCGGCACGTACGCGGCGACGAGCGGGCCCTTGAAAGGCAGGGCGGGGCACTGGACTGCTGCGCGGGACTCGAGCGAGGGGGAGCGGCGTGCGAGGTCGCTGTGGGAGGGGGAGGTCGCGGGTGCGTGTGACGCGTAGGCGGACGGGAGAAGGGCGAGCGCGCTCGCCACGAGGATGGAGAGGCGCATCGTTGGGATCTTGGATGGGGTGGCGCGGTCGCTGGAGAGGAATGGGTGACTGAAGCCGGCGTGTGCGCGGAGGGTGGAGACCGCGAAAGGACGGGCGCTGCCTGGCGGGCGACGAGGTACTGCTGCGTGGACTGAAAAGGAGTGACGAGGGTCGGACCGAACGAGCGTGGCTAGGCAGTGAGGCAGCAGCAAGGACCGAGCTGACGAACGGGGAGACAAGGGAAGGAGAAGAGGAGGACAAGGGGGCGCGAAGGCGTGTGCGGACGCTCGCGCCGCTCTCAGAAGCTCCTGACCGGATCAACGGAGCCACGTGGGACAGGAGCCCCGGTTGGATCAGCAGCCGAGGGGGATTGAGCGGGAGCCGAGGCGGCTCGTGCGTCTCCTCGGGAGGTCCGGGCTTCGCATGACTTGCCAGAGGTTCGGCAGAGCAAGTCTGCGTCGGCTGGACGTCAGCAGAGGCGCGCTCTTGGAGGAGCCTAGTCGAGGAGAACGGCCTCACTGGAGCAGGCAGGTCGAGGCGACATGATCGCCCGCTGCGCGCAGCGCATCCGCCGGCGCCTCCCCTCAACCGCACCCGCAGACGGACAGAGACTGTTCGTGACGTTGCGAAATCGGGGTGCACACACACAGACGGAAGAGTTGCTGCTCTACATAGTGCTGACGGCCTGGTCGGGCTCTGTGTCAAGGGAACGAGCGGGTGGGTGGACCGCGTCATCGGGGAGGGGAAGTGGGGGGAGAGGGCAAAGAGGGAGGTCAGCATGCGCGTCCTGGGGCAAAGCGTGCCGTGCAGTGTTGTTCTCCGTCAGAGTTCGCCATGCTCGGTCTGTCCACTGTCGCCTCGAGAGCGTACAGGCCGCCTTTGCGATACCGCGTGGCGCCCTCCGAGTGAAATGCCCTCTAGCACTCGGTAGGAAGACGAAGGCGCGAGACGCACCAATGTACTTGACTCCAGGGTGCTGTCGGAATGGACGTCGTCAGCTCCAGCCCGCTTACCCAGAGAGGAGAGCAGTCCGAGGACCCGGACTCGAGAGGCAAGACGCACCTGCTCCAACTCGGCCTTGAGTTCCTCCGAGAACGACCCCGCAAAGCCGCGCATGACCTTGCTGTCGTAGCGGTGCTTGATGCTGCCGCCACTGCCCTCGACTTTGCCCGCGAGGTCGTTGATGGCCGACGTCGAGGCATGCTCGCCGTCCGACTCGGGCTTGAAGACGACGATGTACGAGTTGGACATTCTCGGGGGCTGGTGGGTGAGGAGGTGGTGTGTGTGGGTGGTGTGTGTGGGCGACGGGAGAAGTGAGAAGATAGAGAGAGCGAGAGAGAGAGGAGAGAGGGGGGAATGGGGGAGGTGGAGGGATCCGAGGTGGGGGGGAGCGACGCTGTCACACGCACGCCTCCTCTCGAGCTCTCGGAAAGACAACAAGGTGTGTGCGTTGCAGCTTCTACGAGGGCGTGGGAAACCGCCGACAGCGAGGTTAAGCGTTCGCCCCTGCCGGGCGCCATCCCGCTTGAGCTGCGCATGCCTCGTCATCCTCCACGACCGCACGCATCGCAGGCGCACGCCCTCCATTCGCGGGACGCAACGCGTACCGCAGGAGTGTCCGTCTGTCGTCTTGACCGCTTCCCAACGATGCATCGCGCAAGGCCGTCGCCGAGCCGTCGAGCTGCTGCACGCCGCAGGAGGCAAGAGGTCGTCAGCACGGCTTGAGCCAAGCAGGAGCAGGGTGTTATGGGCAGCCTCAGCGCCGCAAGAGAGCGGCGTGGGTATGTGATCTTCAGGCCCGTGAGGATCCGGTAATACATGCTGAAGGCATCACGGGCTGCCCTGGGGAAGGGACGGGGCACGAGGGATAGGAAGAGGGGACTGACCGGCTGGCCCGCAGGGGTGGTTGGCTTGGACGTTGCCTTGGCAGTAGCAGTAGGGGAGGTGCGACGATTGCTGATGAGACGTGTGAGGAAAAGAGCGTCACGAATGGCGGTGCGCCGGGAGAACTCGGGTCGCCAGCAAGTGCAGGGGCATCGAGCACGCCTGGCAGGCGGGTGGCTCGCGCTCCGATGTTGCGTTCGGCGCTGTGGATGTGTTGCGCGCTGCGCGGACGGAACGCCACGAAGCAGCAACTGCGCTGAGCGGCGAAGAGCGCCTGTGCGAGGACGAGTCGGCGAAGTGGAGAACGGTGTTCTCCGCTTTGAAGGTGAGCGGCTGGAGCGCATGGGCGACGGAGGAAATGCTGCAGACACGCACGAGATAGCCGAAGGCCACCCGGGCGCCGCGAAAGGAGAAACCCGGGCGTGAAGGAACTAGGACCACGCGCATTGGGCCACGCGGCAGGGCGGTCTTTGCTGGCGATGTGCACGGGCGTCCGCCGCCAGGACATCGTCAAGGACGCGTTGTCCAGGTATGCGCTGCTGTGCATAACGTACTGGGTGGAGGAGAGGTGAGGTCGTCGTGTGACGAGGGTGGGGGACGTGGACTTGCGCGACGACCGCTGAGGCGGGCCTGCCGGCGAGCGGCGAATGTCCACGTGCGCCTGTCGAGCAGAGCAGGCTGCTAGCCGTGTGAAGAGAAGCAGAAGCGAGCTGGCAGCGTAGGTGAAGCACAGTCGGGGGAGGAGGGAGGTCAAGCCGAACTCGCAAGCGCCGCCGCCGGGCCTTGCGCTTGGAGGGCCACCAGCTGCCAACTCCGTCCCTCGTCGCCCTCGCCCCCCCCCGCTGTCAACCTCGCACGCGCCACAGTCTCGTCAACGCGTCGCCGTCCTCCCCACGACAGCCCGCCAGCCCAGCCCTGTCCGCCCTCGCCGCCGCCGCGCCCCTCATGGCGGGCGTCGCAGCTGCAGCAGCAGGAGCACGAGCGGCTCCCATGAGTTGGCTCGACTCGGCCCCGCTCAGGGACTACTGGACCGCACTCGCTGCAGTTCTCGGAATCTGCCTCCTCGGTACGCACTCGTCCTTCCTTCTCGGAGCGCCCTGAGACGGTCGAGTCGCCGTCGTGAGTCGGCGAGCGCGGCGAGGCGACGAGGGGGTCCACTCGTCGGTCCCCGCCTCGCACGGCACGGGCGTCGGCGTGCCTTTGTCCAGTACCAGGTACTGCATGGACTGGCCACCCGCGACCGTCAGCTGCCCGCTTCGAGGCCCGCCCGCCTTAGCGCAACCCTCGGCCGCCCCCAGTTCCCGGTCGTCTCGCAGGGCAGCACGCGCTAACGCTTCCTACCCGTCCCCGTCCGGGTCCAATCGTGGTGCGCGTACGCAGCCTACTTTACCAACCCGACACCGGCATCGTTCAGCACCCATGTCACGTCGCTGTGCTTCCACGCCCACATGCGCCGCTGCGACTCGGCCCCGGCTGGCTCGTCGTCCTCGACTGCCGCCGCCCAGGCGCCGTCGAGCGGTCGCTCGCCTGCCGGGTCGGCTCAGACGAGCGGCACGTCGACACCCAACGGCGCACTCAACGGCAAGGACGCCCACTCGTCCGCCGGGACGGCGACGCACGGTCGGCGCAAGGGCCAGGCCGCAGTCGCCGTCGACCCTCGCGCGACGGCCAAGCGAGGCGCTGCGCCCGACCGCCACGTCCTGTCCTTCTCGAACCGCATCAGCCTATCTATCAAGACCCACACGTACAACTACACTTCCTATCACCTCTTCAGCACCGTCTTTGTCCCCTCTGCGCGCCCACCGCCCTCGTCGGCAGGCCTGCGCAAGCAGCAGCGCCGGCACCGGGAGCTCAGCGCGCTCCTCGGACTTGGGGGCGAGCTCTGGCTCGGCCTGTTCGGCAACTGGTACGCGCTGAGGTGGTGGGCCGGGCACGAGGGCGAGGACGCAGAGCGGAGGGGGAGGCTCGAGTCGGGCGTGCGCGAGATGAGCGTCGAGGACGACGAGCGTGGTGCGTCTCCGCTCGCCTATGCTCTTCCCGACGGAGGCTCACACCTGTGTCGCGCAGACTCGGACTTCCCGTCGTATTCGGCCAATCCCTCGACCGCCGCCTCCGTCTCTGGCGCCTCGACCCCCGCGTCGCACCCTCTCTCGCACAACCCGTCCACCTCGATCGACCACCGCGTGCCCCTCTCCGGCCCCGCGTCGAGCACCAACCCCGACTCGACCGCACCTCCGTCCCCGACCAGCAAGACCTCCCCCGCCGCCGCGCGCCTGTCCAAGCGCGTCTTTCGCGCAGGCCAGCGTCGCTCAAGCCCGACGAGCCTGACGCGCCTCAAGACTAAAGCCGAGCACGCTGCGCGCGAAGCCGCCGAGGCTGAGCGCGCCGCGATGGGCGAGGACGGCGCGGCGTCCACGAAGGGCGGCGCGGCGGGCAGTCCGCTCGGTGCGTCGCTCGCGGGGGACGGAGCGGCCGGGAAGGGCGGCGTCCTCTCGGGTGCAGGCGCCGCCGCCGCACTCGACCCCATCGTCGTCGAGCTCCAGGCGCAGCTCGACGAGCTGCGTCACTCGGCGGCCGAGTCGGAGAAGCGCCTGCAGGACGAGCTCGAGGTGCTGAGGGGCAAGAAGCGCGACGAGGACGCGTTCCGCGCCGAGCTCAAGGCCAAGACGAAGCAGCTCGAGGAGGCCAAGCGCGCGGCCGAGGCGTCGCGCGTCGAAGCCGAGAAGGAGCTCTCTGAGCGCAAGGGCGTCGTCAAGGAGGCGCAGGGGAGGGTCGACAAGCTGCGGGACGAGATCCGCGCGCTCGAGCGCAAGGGGATCGAGGCGATCGAGCGCAAGGAGAAGAAGAAGCGCGAGCGCAAGGAGCGCGAGAAGAAGCTCCGCGACGACGTGGCCAAGAAGCGCGACGAGCTGAGGGACAAGGAGCAGGGGCTCGCAGAGGTGCTGCGCAAGGTGGGCGAGATGGAGCGCAAGCTCGAGGTGCGCCGCGCGCTCCTCGCTGGGCGACGCGCCGAGTTGGCTCAGTACGCCGTGTCGGGCATGCGGGGCGGCGTCCCCGCAGGTCCCGGCGGGTACGGCGTGGCTCCGCCGCCACCGCACCTCCTCCCCGCGACGGCGACCCTCGGCGGCGTCGGTGCCATCGCCAACGCGTTCGCCGCGCCCTTCGGCCAAGGCGGCTACGGCCGGCGCAACTACCCCTACGTGCACCCGCTGTCGGCCAACAACTCGCGCCCGACGAGCATCCGGTCGGGTCACTTTGACCCGCACACGGGCGCGTTCCAGTCGGCGCCGTCGTCGCCGACCCTGTCGCACCCTGTCTCGCCCCTCGACGACCCCTCGCCGTACGCCGCCGGCGCAGGCAGCACCGACCCCTCGGGCGGCTGGCCCACGTCGTTCCCCAGCGCACCGAACGGCGGCTCGCACGCGCTGCCGCAGTCGGCGGCAGGCGCGGCGGGCTTCCTCGAGCACCGGATGCAGCATAGTGCCGCGCACGGCGACGAGGTCCTCCCCGCGCACTTCCTTCCGTTCGACTTCGACGGCCTCGGACCCTCGGCTGTCGATGGCGCCGAGCCGTCCCCGCCTCATCACCGCACGACGCGCGCCGGGTCGCTCTCGAACGATGCGTCGGGCGCGGACGACCACTCGCCGGGCGGCACGGCGACGAGCAAGCCCCGCACGCTTGCGCTCCCGATGCAGTACCTCGACTCGGGTCTCCTCGCCGGCAGCGAGTCGCCCGGTCTCCTCGACGGCCCGCTGAGCCCCATGACCCCGCACCAGACGAGCCTCATCCCGAGCCAGCTGTTCCACCTGCTCGACGACGACGAGGACGAGGACGCCATGTTTGTCGTGCCGGACTCGCCGACGCTCCGTGCGGGCGTGGGTGTGCACGGCGTGGCGGACTGGCAGGGGTTGGGGCTCGACGCAGGTGCGCTCGGGGGTGGCAGACGCGCGAGTGAGGAGGTCAAGCGGGAGGCGGGGCAGGGTGACGTGGGCGCGGCAGACAAGGACGCGCCTCCCGCGAGCGTGGTCGAGCGGCAGCGCTCGCCTCCTGTGCTGTCGCCGCGCGTCGAGGCGTTTGTCAACGCCGAGATGACTTCGACGACGACGTCGCCGATTGGCCCGCCGCCCTCGTCGCCGTTCTCGCCCTGGGCCGCGGACCCCATTGGCCCCTCGTCGGCGACGCCCTCGCCCGCCATCACGCCCGCCACGATTGGCTTTGACCTGTCCTCGTCGTCGTCGTCGTCCCTCAAGGGCGGCGTCTCGGCCGCGCCTGGCAGCGCCACCCAGCACGCCTTCCACCGCGTGTCGCCGTCCCAGGACCTCGACGACGACCTTCCTCGCGCGGGCCTGTCGCTCAACCCGGGTGCCAAAGCCTTCGCCTTCCCCTTCGCGCACGCCCACACCCACACGCGCACGTCGTCCGTCCCCTCGCCGCCGCCGTCCATCGCAGCGGCAGTGCGCGCAACCCGCTCGGGCACGACGTCTTCCTTCCCCGGGTCCGCGTCCGCGTCCGGGACCGGCTCGTCCCTCCCGTCGCCCATCGCCGCGCCCGCCGCGCCCATCGGCAGCGGCGCGGGCCTCGCGCTCTCGCCCCCGGCCAAGTCGCGCATGGAGTTCGCGCGCGCGTCCGACCCCGTCGCGTCGACAACGGTGGGCGCGACGAGCACCGCCCCGCTCTCGGCGCGCCTCTCGCCCGGGTTCGACTGGCCGACGGCGACGACCGCTGCGGCGGCGGCGTCGGGCTCGCCCGTCTTTGCCGCGCCGCTCGCTCCGGGCGCGCCCCTCCTCGGCGGCGACAAGGTCTCGCCCTCGCCCACGACGACTTCGAGCGCGGCGGCGACGGCGGCGTTGTTCAACCCGTTCGACGACGAGGACGAGTTGCTTGGCCCGCTGAGGAAGTGAGCCGGGTCGGCACCGGGCGTTGCAAGAAGGAGCGCATCGGCAGGCAGGCAGGGTTTGGGTCGCGCGCAGGTTGTAGACGTCAAAGGGTCCGCGCCGCGGCGAAACGAGGGTCCTTCGCCACTTCTTCCTTGATTCCCCGAAGCGAGCGCCGAAGCGAGAGTTCCTTGTCCGTACCGGACGGCTACGCTGCCAATGTGCTCGCGCTCACGAGTCGCGCTTGATCCCCTCTTATGTGGTGCACCCTTTCGGGCCAAGGTGCACCTCTCTCCGAACCGAATGCCGCGCGCCGGAGTGGCCTGCGCGATTC
This sequence comes from Rhodotorula diobovata, assembly GCA_006352295.1. Taxonomy (NCBI): domain Eukaryota; kingdom Fungi; phylum Basidiomycota; class Microbotryomycetes; order Sporidiobolales; family Sporidiobolaceae; genus Rhodotorula; species Rhodotorula diobovata. Next base: position 23,177 of record SOZI01000165.1, on the reverse strand, counting down.
CGCACGACGGAGAATGCAGACAGCAGGAGGAAGACACGCAGGAGGAACGCAAGCGGAAGAAGCAGAATAAGCGACTGCGCATGGCGCGGGCAAGGCATAGGCACGGTGGCAGGAGTACTGTGCGGACCCCGCTCCGGAGAGGGTCTCAAGCTTTGGTCTCGCCCCTCCTCTCTTCAGCGGTCGGGGTTCCGCATGGTGCCGACCTCTGCCTTGATCATGAAGAACGCCCTCGCTACTCGACGACCCAGCTCGGGAGCGCCTCCTCCTGCTTGAGCTTGGTGATGAGGTCCCGCCTCACGCCGTACACCTTGCGCGCGTCCTGCATGGTCCCACGAGGGTCAGCTCGGAGACGACAAGATCAGAAGCGAGACAGAGACGTACCTCGAGGATCGACAGGTCGAGATCCACGAGGACGAGCTCCTCCTGGGGGCCCTTCTGCTCGTCCCGACTCGCTCGTCAGCTCAACCGCCCCCTTCCCAGGGAGAAGGAAGGAAGGACAAGAAAACGCACCGCACCCCCGATCCGACCCTTGAACGGCACGCACACGCAACTCCCGCCGATCCGGCCCTCTTCGTTCCCGATAGGGTCGCCCTCGTTCCAGCTCGCGGGCGCGCCCGCGTTGGTGAACTGCGGGGAGAGATGTCCCGTCAGCCACCTGCACGCCCTGCTGTGCTCTGCTGTGCACTGTCGAGCGCAGCGCGGCCAAGAGCAAGCGAGAGAGGGGAGGAGGCCAACGCACGACGATGGCGCACTCGTTGTCCCATGCGCGGGTCGGGATCAGCACCTTGAGGTAGTCGGCCTCGGAATGGACGTTGTGCTTGAGGCCGAGCGGGCCTGCGTCGACGGCGGTCCAGTACGTGGGCGCGAGGACGAGCGAGACGTTCTGCAGGAGGAGGGACTGGAACGCGCGGGGCCAGGCGAGGTCCCAGCCTGCGGCCGGGAGGGCGCGAGGCAAGTCAGTGCCGGCCGTGTTCGGGACGAGGCAGAGAGACGCGGAAGGGGACGGAGACGCACAGATGAGCATGCCGACCCTGCCGAAGCGCGTGTCAAACACCTGGTGGTCCTCGTTCCCTTCGCACAGGTATTCCTTCTCGGGCCACCACAGGTTGCGCTTCTTGTACCTGTGCAGGACGTTGCCCTCCCAGTCGATGTAGCTCGCCACGTTCTCCAGCACGGGCCTCGTCTCCCTGCGGGTCTCGCCCGTCGCCTCGTCGACCACGACGTCGACCTCGCGCGTGAGTTCGTTGCCCTCGGCGTCGACGGCGCGCTCGACGATGGTGCCGACCTGGATGTCGACGCGGAGTTCGCGCGCGAGGTCCTGGAAGGACGAGAGCCAGTGGGACGCGGTCGCGTGAGAGGTCGACGACGCTTCGGCGGCGGCAGAGGCGAGGTGGGCGTGCGAGTGCGGGTACTGGGCGAGGTGCCAGTGGGCCGGGTCGGACACGACGCCCGACTGTGCGAGTCCGAGGTCAGTGGGGGGTCTCGCGGCGCGAGAGAGGGGGTGAGCCGGGCGCGCGGCGAGGCGTCGGCGGGGAAGGAGTGGGTTGCAGAGACGGACGCACGAGGAAATACTCTGGGAGGGTGACGAGGTCTGCACCTTCCTGTGCGGCGTTGCGGACGAGGTCGTGAGCCCTCTGGAGGTTGAGCGAGGCGTCTCCCTGGTGAGGCTCGAGGGGAGCAAACTGGATGAGGGCGACGCGCGGCATGGCTGAGTCTAGCTTCTGAAAGTGGATCTAGCGAGATAGAGAGGCAGGTAGGGACAGAGGGTCGGCGTGAGGAAACGCAACCGCCGGCATGACGGAGGCGAAACCGGGTTCCCTTTCAACCTCTGCCTCGGCTCGCCTGGGCTGCCCTGACAGCGCACTAAGGCACTCAAATCGAGCTGATTTCACCCGTGTGTGCAATCTAGACTCGCCTCTCGAGGGGGGACCTGTGCTGACTTCGCTCGCCTCTCCTCATCAGCTCCCCGAACCTCCTCAACTCGTCACAAGTCGCCTGACATCGCGTGGGACGCACGTACCCCCGCGTAGCTACAAGCAGCAATGAGCGGCATCCCGCCACCGTACCCGGATCCGCGCACCGCCCTCTCGCTCGACTCTGCCGCCGCCTTCTCGTCCTTCGTCGACTCGCTCGCCGCCCCTTCCCATTACGCCCTCTCGCACCCAAGCACCAAAGCCCGCCTCAAACTCGCCCTCTACCCTTACGCCCTCGACCCCGACGCCCCGCACCACCACCTCTTCCTCCCTCCGCCCTCGTCCTCCAACCCAGACGCCGCCTCCGTCTCGGACGACTGGTCCCTCGCCTCGGCCCAGGCGCAAACCGCCGACGCCGCCGCCGCAGACGACGAGTACGGGCCCTCGCGGCGCGGCAAGCCCTGCGCGCACGTCTTTCGCCCAGGCGAGAGCGTCTACCGCTGCCGAGACTGCGGCGTCGACCCCACCTGCGTCCTCTGCGCGCGGTGCTTCCACGCGAGCTCGCACGCGCGAGACGGGCACGACGTGACGGTCAGTACACACGCGGGGGTCGGCGCCGGGTGCTGCGACTGTGGGGACGCCGAGGCGTGGAAGGAGGGGAGGCAGCGCGACTGCAGGTACCATGGCGTGGATGGCGACGACGCGGCGCAGGCGGGAGGTGCGGGTGGGGGCGGCAGTGCCAAGGGCAAGGAGCGCGCGACGGAAGAGGACCAGGCGGTCGAGGCGGCGAAGGAGCAGGTTGCACAGGTGCTCGCCCGCGCGCTTGACTGGGCCCTCGACGTCCTCGAGCGCTGCCCCGAGGTGCTCCGCACCCCGACGCGCCTCGAACAAGTGACGGGCGTGCCGTCTACGAGCGACCGGGGCGAGCAGCGCGGGGGCCGAGCAAACGCCGAGGTAGACCCAGAGGTGGACGAAACGACGGCGACGACGCCGCGCGCGACGCTGCGCGACGTCGCTGCCATGCTGCGAGCTGGCGGACCTCCCGTCGATCCTCAGGCGGTGCTCGCTGCTCTCGCCGACGCAGAGGGTGACACGGTCGTCCTGCCCGAGGGAGCAGGAGAAGGAGGAGGAGACCGCGCGGGTGAAGGCGAGGGTGCGGACGAGGGAGATGGTGAAGCAGCAGGGCCCCGGGCGATCCTTAACCGCGTCGCGCGCCAGATGCAGGACCTCGGGAACGTCGTCGGCGTCGTTGTCGACCAGGAGGGCACGCCAGTCGCGATCCAGCGCGCGCGGGACGACGTCGACGAGGAGCACACGCCTGCGGTCCTCCTCCCCGGGGCATTCCCGCATTCGGGCGCCTCGTCCGACTCGACCCCCGACGCGACAGAGTCGACGTCCCCCGCCCTGCAGCCCACGACCCCTCCGTACGCCGTCGTCCTCTGGAACGACGAGCAGCACTCGTTCCGCGAAGTCATCGACCAAGTCTCGCTCGCCGTCGGCTGCTCCCACGCCGCCTCGTCGGCCGTCGCCACCCGCGTCGACACCCACGGGCGGGACGTCATCCTCGTCACGCCCTCCCCCTCCGAGGCCCTCCGCGTGTCGCGCGTCGTGGCGCAGATCAAACTCGTCACGACGGTGCGCGAGGCGCGCGAGACGTTCCGCGAGCAGTGCGCCGCCGAGGTGATGCAATGTGTGAGGGACGTGCTGCGCGCGAGGGTCGCCCACGAGGGCCCCGGCGCGCTCGCGGAGACGGTCGCGAGGGTGCTGCTGGAGAGGGCTGGGGACGGGAGGAGCAGGTGGATGCGCTGGGCCGAGGTCGAGGGCAGGCTGTGGAAGGCGCCGAGGAAGGTCGGGCAGGAGATCGCAGTGGCGCTCATGGGCGTCGGTGGAGAGATCAAGACGGAGCTCAGTGCGTGACCGCTCGCCTGCTCGCTGCGGGACCTCAGCTGGGAGACTGACCGGGCGACGTGTGCCCGCGTCTCTGCAGGCGTCCAGTACGCCGAGATTTACTCGTCGCTCGCGACGGCGTACCTCCTGACGGACCGCGAGCCCGAGAATTCGCTCATCTTTTTCGGCGTCCAAGTCTTCACCGTCCCCTCCGTCGCGGCGCTCCTCGTCTCGCGGCACTACTTCCTCTCGCGCCTCCTCAAATTCCTCACAGCGTTCCTGACGGGCCAAATCTCGCCCGACCGGACACGCCTCGTCCTCCCGCCCAATCCCTCGCGCCGCACCCTCGACCTCGACTCGCCCCTCATCGCCAAGCAGCGTCGCTACTTCCAGCTCTTCTCGGACCTGACGCACCTCGTCCAGTGCGCCCCCGTCCAGCGCCTCATCGCGTCGAGCCCGCACCTCGTCGACGACTTTGCCGCGTTCGTCGCGCTGTTCCAGGGCATGAACCCGCTCACCCGGGCCGAAGGCGCCCACATCGAGTACGAAAGTGAGCAGTGGAGCACGGCGTTCAACCTCACGATCCAGGTCGCGCGCGTGTGTCGCGCGTTTGGCGCGGCGTTTCACCCTGAAGACGCCGCCGACGCCGACGCAGGCGCCGACGCGCCGCCGAGCACGCTCGACCTCGCGCGGGCGCTGCATGCGCTCCACGCGCGGCTGGCGGACGAGCCCTCCGAGGAGGTGGCGCGGCACGCGGTGGAGCTGGCAGGGAGGACGTACGGCCCGCTCGTGCGCTTCAGGGTGAGCGGCGCGCCCGTGTCGTACCACCACCCGCTCGCGTGGCTGTGGGCTGAGATGGCCAAGGGGCTGGCGGGCGGGAGAGGCAGCGACGAGGCGATGAGGAGGGTGGGGGTCAGTGGGGTGCAGGCGCTGCTCGGCGGGGAGCAGGATGGGAGCGAGGGACAGGTGGCGGGGATGGTCAAGGCGATGGAAGAGCCGCTGCGAGGTGCGCCTTGCGCAGTCTCCCTCTGTGTGTTACGCCGAGAAAGGCTCGCTGACGAGAGCCTGCCCGGATCCGCAGTTCTCGCGCTCGTCGCTCAAGTCCGTTCCGGGGTCTGGGTCCGCAACGGCTTCACCGTGCGGGCGCAGAACCTGCACTACCGCGACTACTCGTTGCGCGAGACGACCTTTGAGCAGGACGTCTTCTTCCTCCAGACGGCGCTCGTCGTCCTCGACCCGTCGACCGTCGTCGCCGCCCTCGTCGACCGCTTCGAGGTGCGCGACTGGCTCGTGCGCCGCTCGGCGACTCCGTCCAGCTTGGACGACGCCACCAGGAGCCCATACGAGCCGGAACAAGCCCTCATGATGATCGACGAGCTCCTGAACCTCATCATCACGCTCGTCTCGGACCCGACCTCGGTCGTGCCCCTCTCGCCCTCGGCCGCCCTCCGTCGCGAGCTCGTCCACTACCTCGCCCTCGCGCCCTGCGTCTACTCCGACCTCCTGCGCCGCGTCTCGGAGCGCTTCTCCGACGACCCCAACATCGACCGCGTCCTCGCCGAGGTCGCGACGTTCAAGCCCCCGAGCGGCGCCAACGACCAAGGGACGTACGCCCTCCGGTCGGACCTCCTCATCGAGGTCGACCCGTACTTTGCGCGCTACTCGCGCAACCAGCGCGAGGAAGCCGACGCGATCGTCCGGGCGTGGATGAAGAAGAAGAGCGGCGCGTCGAAGGACGAGCCCGTCATCGTGCCGCGGCGCCTGGCCGTCACTGAGGGCGGCGCCTCGGGCCCATTCGAACGCCTCCCGCGGGCGCTCGGCGCCGACGCACTCCTCGCCGTCGTGTTTTACGCTCTGCGCGTGGGCTGCGCACTGCCTGTGCCAGCACGCGAGCCGGACGAAGACGACAGCGCAGCCGAGGCCCCCGCGCCGCTCTTCTCCGAGGCAGTCGTCGATCAGGCGCTGCAGCTCGCGTTGCTAGCGCACGTCGAGCAGCCTGAGGCTCTCGCCGCGTTTGCCCTGCAGCCAGTTGCTCTCGAGGGAGCGGGGAGCGCCGACGAGGCAGCGGCGAACGAGTCACTCGCGCAGGTCCTCGTGCGCATCGAGGAGGACGAACGACTCAAGGGCGTGTGGCCAAAGGCGCGCTTCCTCCTTGACCGGCTCGTCGACGCCCACGGCGACGCTGTCGCGACCCTGCGCCGCAAGGTTGAAGTCGCCGACGACGACGCCAAGGCGAGTGACGCGGCGCAGGCGGCAGAGGCCAAGCGACGCGCGGCCAAGGCGCGCCAAGAGGCCATCATGCGCCAGTTCCAGCAGGCCCAGTCGGCGTTCCTCCAGAATGTCGACGACGACGAGGACGATGAGGAAGCAGGACCGGGCGACGAGGCGATGGAGACGGGCGAAGGCGACCAGCCGAAGAAGGTCCGAGTCGACTTTGGCGACTGCATTGTGTGCCAGGACGCGCTCGAGGACACGCAGCCCTTTGGCATGCTCGCGCTTGTCCAGGGCAGCAACCTCATCCGCATCACGCCGCCCTACATCGCCGACGACGGGCTCGTCTTTGGCGATGACCGCCCGCCCGTCGACTCGGCTGCCTACCAGCGCGAGGTGATTGACCTCCCGCCGAGCCTCGACCGCGACATGTCGCACCTGCGCCCCTACGGCGTCGCAGGGCGCAAGGTACCGCTCTCCGGTTTCGCCGACAACGGCGACGGCCTCGCCGAGGGCTTCCCGCAAAGCACCAAAGCGGGCATCGCGGCGTCGTCCTGCGGCCACCTGATGCACCTGTCGTGCTTTGAGCGCTACTGCCAGTCGCTCGAGCAGCGCCACCGCTCGCAGCCGACGAGGTGTCACCCGGAGAACCTTGAGCGGCGCGAGTTCGTCTGCCCGCTGTGCAAGAGCCTCGGCAACGTGCTCCTCCCCGCAGAGGTCACCTCGCCCGCGTTCGTGCCCTTCCGCGGGCAGATCGACGAGCGCTCGCTCGTCGACTGGGCCGACCCCGACGCCGACCCGCTCGAGGAGGGCAGCCTCAGTCGCTTTGACGCGACGTTCCACAACCGCGTCGACAAGCTGTCGCTCGTCGGCGAGAACGGCGAGCCGAGCTCGTTCAAGCCCTGGCGCGCGACGATGGCGCTTCCCATGCTCCTCCCCACGCACTTCAACGACGCCGAGGGCCGCATGATTGCGCGCCTCCTCCAGGTCGTCACGGCGCTCAAGAGCGAGGTCGGCAGGCCCGGCAACGGCGTCGCGACCTTGTCGGGCGACCTCGTCGGCTACACCGTCTCTGCGCTCGAGATCGCCTCGCGCGGGACAGGCGAGCCTGCGTGGTCGCTCACCGAGGGCAACGTGCGCCTCGTGCAGAGCCTCTTCTCGGCCATGCAGGACCTCGCCGAGCTCATGACTCAGTCGGTCGAGAGCTCGCGCATCGCCGCCGTCTCGGTCCGGCAGCGCCTCGGCGGCCTCTTCGCGCGTGGATCCAAGTTTGCCGACTTGCCCTTCACCGAGGTCGACCCGCTCGGCGTCATCATCGAGGCGGCCGTGTGCATGCCGTCGAGCTTCTACCATGTGCTCGCGGCTGCGTTCTACACGGCCCTCGCGCAGAGCCTCCTGGGCGTCTACCGTCTCGCGCTGTCCTCCCCGTCACCAAGCAGCTCGATGGGCATCTCGGACGACGGCAAGGCCAGCGACGCGGTCAAGCGGGAGTGCGCCGACCTGTTCCGCGTCCGCGACGTCTTTGCGATGGCGCCCGCCCTCCTCGGGAGGAAGGACGGCACGCCGAACCCCGAGTCGGTCGGCAAGGCCCTGCACGCGCACATGCTCGTCTTCCTCCGGCGCGCGAGCATCGTCGCCCGCGTCGTCTTCGGCGAGCCGTCGGATCCCGCGACGGAAGCCTTCATGGGCAACGACGACCGGAGCGAGTACGCGCGCCTGCTCGAACTCCTGCGCATCCCCCCACCGAGCGAGGTCCTCCGGCCGTACAAGACCGCGCCACCCGACGCGAGCCCGCCCGACCCGAGCATCGTGATCCTCCGCGCACACCTCTCCGCTTGCCGCGACTCGGTCACCGACACCCTCTTCGGCTCGCCCGACCCGCAGGACGCCGTCGCCGCGCTCGTCAACGACGACTCGATCGCCGAGCTCGAGCACCCGGTCCCGTACGAGCTTCTCGGCCTGCCGCACCAGCTCGACACGCTCGTCGCGTTCGCGCTCGAGACGCCTTGCAGGCGCTGCGGCGAGGTGCCGCGAGACGCGGCGCTCTGCCTCCTCTGTGGCGAGAACCTGTGCGCCCAGAGCTTTTGCTGCATGGTCGGCGAGAACAACGCCATGCACGGCGAGTGCAACGAGCACACGTGGACGTGCGCTGGGTCTTTCTCTCTCTCTCTCCCGTAACCGGAGCTGACCCTACTTTCGCGTGCGGTGCAGGTGCGGCGGTTCGATCGGCATCTACTACCTCGTCAAGAGCAACGTCATCCTGTACCTGCATGCGGACAAAGGCGCCTTCTCGACCCCTCCCTACCTCGACTCGCACGGCGAAGTCGACGTCGGCGGACGGTGCGCTCCCTCCCTCCCCAGTCTCTTTCCCCCGCAGTCTTGGCTGACACGCATGTACCGCTCCTTGTCAGCCGCGGGCGCAGCCAGTTCCCGCAGTACCTCCACCGCGGGCGGTACGACGAGGTGCGCCGGCTGTGGCTCACGCACGGGGTGCCGACCTTTGTCGCGCGCAAGCTCGAGGCGACCAACAACTCGGGCGGGTGGCATGCTTTCTAGGAGTGTGGTCTGTTGCAATTTGAATGCGCCGGTGGTCGTCGACCAGGAGAAAAAGTGAGACGCGGCGCCGAGAGGAGCTTGCCCAGGCCTCAGGGGCTCGAGCGCCGCGGAGGCGCCCGCACGCTCAGTCCGTCGAGCCCCTGTCCGCGCAGACGATGTTCGCCTCCCGCTTCTTCCTTCTCGTTGGCTCTCCACCGTTGCAACCCGCTCTGCTGGCCAACGATGCACCGTGCTCCGTGGTGGAGAGGCATGCTCACCGACAACCGCTCCATGGCTCAGGACGCCTGGCACAGTCTGCGAGGGCTCGACTGGCGGTCAGTCGCTCGTCAAGTCTGTCGACTGCGGTACTGGTGTGCGCCGACTCCCTTGCGTCACGTCGTGCGGCGAGCTCACACAGACCGTGCGCAGACTGGTGGGTGTTTGTCGCCGCCTTCCTCGCCTTCGCCGTCCTCGCTGCCGTGTTCCGTACCGACATCCTTCTCTTCATCAAACCTCGCCGAGACGCCATCCTCTCGACGCCCTTCTCGTGGGTCGTGCCCGTCGCCGTCCTCGTCGCTGTCGAGTTCCCTCCGCTGGGAGGCCATTCAGTGGCCGCCATCGCGACGGGCGCGATCTGGGGCCTCAAGCTGGGGTTGCCCATCGTCTTCGCAGGGACTCTACTGGGCGAAATGCTGTGCTTCGCAGCGTTCAGCACTTTCCTGCGCGCCAAGGCAGAACGGTGCGTCCGGGAGGCGGCTCGTTCGCACCAGCCTCGACGCCCGCCTTGATCGTCTACTGACACCGATACGTTACCCCGACTCAGTATCGAGGCAGGTAAGCCACTTTACGCCTGCATAGCGCGGTCGGTGCGCATCGCAGGACTCCTCGAGTGCGTCGCTCTTCCCGCTTGTTCACTCCGCGCAATTGCGATTCCGCCGACGTGAGCTTGTGGGCACGAGTCTTCCGCTGAAAGCTCAAGTCGTTCCGCTCGTGGACACAGCACCATTTGTCTCCGATTGTCGGCGCTACCCGGTCGCGTCGTGACGGCGGTAGCGGCGACGATTGGCGTCCCATTCTTGGTCTACTTCGTCGCGCTGTGAGTCTTCCCGCTTGTCCTTCTCGCGCTCGCCTGCGGGAAGACTGACTCTGCAACGAACCCTGCAGGGTCGTTGCGCTGCCAAAGGAAGCCGTCTTTGTCTACGCCGGCGCCCTCTACATGAGCACAGGCTCGCAGTCGGTGCGCCCTTGTCTGCACGTTGCCGCGTCCTCGGAACTGAAGCGAGGGTTGCGCTCAGACACCCGCACTCACGGCGGCACTTGTTGTCGTTGCGTGCTTGACGACGGTCGTCGCTCTCGACCTCATTCTGCTGTGCGTACCTCCTCTTTCTACGACTTGAAGCTCAATCCACTGACCACAGCATCAACCAGACGAGCTTGGCGCTCTTCCCACTCACCAGCAACAGAGTCAACCGCTAGTGGCGAATCAGACTCTTCCGACGAGGACGGTGAGAAGCGGGGCTCGCGTTTTGCAGATCGAGGACAAAGCGGACTTTCGCCACGGCATGACTCCCCGCCCTCGCCCTCAAGCTCTCGGCCGCTTGTGCGACTGAGTGGCCCGACGACCATGAGCAAGTCGAGCGACGGTGATGCAGGTCGGCGCGGGTGCGACAGGGCCTCCGCGTACGAGCCCTGCGAGCGTGCATCGAGCTTTCCGAAGTGCTCTGGGACATGCAAATGTCACGAAGAGAGGGGGCCGCAGGCAAGAAAGCTGTCTATGTTGCGCAACGCGCCTGCCTGAGCGGGCCACACGCCTTCATCCCCTGTCGCGAGATCGGCCGACCCGCTCGTCCCCTAGGCCGCCTCCGGACCCTGACCTGTAGCTCTCCTCAGCACTGCTGTCGCCCTCCGACGTCGTGAACCCCGTCGAGCCCATCCTGAGCGCCTCGGGGCTGGGAGGCACCTCCCTGCCTGTGACCTTCTCAACCACCCACCTCTTGACGTCCTTGCCCCACAGACGCAGCTCCTCGAGCGTCGCCTCGAGCTCATCGCCGCCAGACGAGCCCAAAGAGTCGTGCTCGTGGTCGGCCTCGTGCGCGATTGTGTACTTGAGGCAGTCTTTGACCGACACGAGGCCGACGAGCTGGCCAAAGCGCTCGACGAGGATGACGCGCGGGCTGCACAATAGACGGTCCGAGCGCTAGTGAGCTTGGCGCGCGCGAAGGAGACCTAATGGAGGGTACAACGCACCCCATGCGGCGAAAGAGCTGCATGACAAACTCGAGGGGCTGCTTCGGCGAGACCGTGAGCGGCGTCTGCGGAGAGTGATTTCGAGCGCACGAGGTCAGCGTTCCGCCATCTGAGCGGTCCGCGACCACGCAAGACGGCGCACGCACCTGATTCACGAACGACGAAAAGTCGACAATCCCTTCTTCGCCTCCGTCCCACTCGTCCAGTCCCGTTGCGTCGCCGCCGTCTCCGCTTGGTGACATTGGCGTCGCGGTACCTGAGGCACGCAGAGAGTCCGCAGCGAGGTCTTCCTGCGGACAGAAGAGGCAAGGCGCGTCGGGCGGGACGATGCTCGACAGCTGTGCTTTCTCTGCGGACGCGAGCGTGCGGCGATCAGTCCGCTGCTCGTCAGGGCGGGGCAATGGTGACGCTAGGCCGCACCGATGGCGACCTTGAGGTCTCGCCGCGAGATATCGCCGAGCAGGGTGAGGTCCTTGCGGCTCTTGACGACGGGGAAGCCCTGGTACTTGTTGGACCCGAGGAGCCGTTCTGCGAGCAGCGAGCGAATCAGACATGCGCCGTCACGCACGACGATAGAACAGAGACGCACGCAGCTCGTCGAGGGTCATGCCTTGCGAAGGAAGGCAGACGAGCTTGCGCCGCATGACAGTCGAGACTGTGCGCGCCGAGAGTCAACTTCTCGAGCCTTGTCGCCACGAGAAGGGAGTACAGTGAGCGCACCCGGTACGCCAAAGACAAGCTCGTGATTCTCGAGCAGCGGGTACCCGTTGAACCTGATCATTTGGTCGGCGATGCCGCCGCCGCCGAACTGGTCGCTGACGGCCTTGGTCACCATGACGACGATCTGCATAGGAGCGGTTCGGGGTAAGCTTGCAGGCGAGAAGCTGGAGAGCGGAAGAGAGAGGGAGAGACCACGCCGCACCATGGTCGGGAGGATGTAGGTCAAGGCGCCCGTCAACTCGAACATGATGACGACGACGGTGACAGTAATGCGTGTGATGCCGCTGCATCGCAGGAGAAACATGAGCATAGCAACGCGACTGTGAGAGCCAGGCAACGTACGCAAGTCCTGCTGCGGCACCGAGGAAGGCGTAGGTCCCTGGCGTGATGCAAGGCTTCTCCGGGTCGCAGCCGGCAAACATGCTCCACGTCGGGTGCGCCCTGGCAGTAGGACAGATACGTGAGGACGACACGTGCTCGGCGAGGAAGAGACAAGGTGACACGCACCGGTACATGGCCTTGACGAGGATGCCGACCATCCGACCGAACGTCGCGCCGACGGCCATCGACGGCACAAAGATGCCCGCGGGCACTTTGCACCCGTACGATATGATGACGAGGAACGTGCGGATGACGGTCGCGAGCAGGAGCGAGTTGACCATGCGCCACTGAGCCCAGGTCCTGCGGGAAGGAGAGGGTTTGAGCTCACAGTCTGTCCAACAAAGGAGGTGCTGCTCGAAGAGCAGGCGACCACATCAAAGAAGTCGCGCCTCACTGACACAGGTTTTCGTAGTCGCCGCCGCCCTCGCACTCGCGGAAAAGTACGTCGAGCATCTCGTTCATGTCGAGGCGGAGGAAGCGGTTGGTGAAGGCGACGGCTGCGGTGAGGACGGCAAGCGTGACAGCCTCGGAGATGGCGCTCGAGCCGAGGTGCTTGCGGCGGAAGGCAGCGACCTGCAGGTTGTACTTGATGACGAACGCGCCGTAGAGACCCTGTGTCGACGTGAGACGGTGAGCTCGGCGAAGCGGAGCTGACAAGCCGAAGAGAGACACGCACGCCAAAGATCCCGATGAGGATGAAGAAGCCGAGCTCAAAGAAGTGCCAGTCGCGGTCGAAGCTGACCTGGAAGAGCACAATCTTGCCCGTGCGGAACGGGTTCATTGCCTGTCGCAGCGTCCGTGAGCATTAGCGGGAGCCATAGTCAAAAGGAACACATGGCGACGTACCGACAGGACGACGTTGGCGACCAGTGCACAGAAGAAGCTCCGCCACATTGTCTTGATCGGCCAGTTGATCGTCATCTCCTGCCGTTCGCGAGATTGGAGAGGGAGCGCGTCAGCCGCGGTGCACCAACAATGGAAATAGGAGGAAGCGTCGCACCTCGAGCGAGAAAAGCACGCCACCTATAGGCGAACCGAACGCGACGGCAACCCCGGTTGCGGAAGCCGCAGTGACGATCTCGCGCATCTTGGCTGCGAGCGGGTCATGCGGCGCGTGAGCTCCATCGACGCTAGCCTAGTAGGAATACAACGACGCCTCGGGCTCACCTTGACTGCGCTTGAAGCGTGCGAATCGGCTCGCGACGACGTGGCCGATCGCGCTGGCGACATGCACGGACGGGCCCTCCTTGCCGACCGAGAGGCCCGAGGCGATGGATATGGGCTGCGCGGGCAGTCAAAGTCAGTTCCCCCTTGCGTCAGCTACTCCTCGCGAGGGCGCGCACGCACAAGGGTGAGAGACTTGATGCTCAGGGTCGGGAACGAGAGGTAGCCGTTGATGATGAAGCCGGCGAGGATGCACTTAATCTCTGAGATGCCCGACCCTGCGGCGTACGGTGCGAACGATTTGACGAGGAAGGCGCAGGTGAAAGCGAAGAGGCCCTGCGAGAGAGACGCAAGTCAAGTCAGTCGTGCGCGCGCCGGAGATCAGAGCCGCCAACAACCTGTCATGCGAGGCCAGTGGTTGGCTCAAAGGAGCCAGGATGAGCCCGACGCACCGCAAACGCCACGTAGACGACCCACTGGACGCCCGTCCAACCTGTCCAGGTGACCCAGTCCTCGCACAGGCCCTCCTCGATTTCCCAGCAGCAGAACTTGCGGTTGAGCCACCAGCCTTGCCGGCAGTAGCCGAGCTTGAGGTCCGACAACCAGGCAGTCATGATCGACATGAGCGCCGCGTTGAGGCCGATGATGGCGCCTGTCGGGCGGAGGGGAAGGAGGTCAGGTCAGCGGGGTTGCGGTCACAACACGATTCGCCCCTGCGCAACACGGGCGTGGTTGAAATCACGCACCCACGAGGCTGACGACCGCCCAGCTCTGACACGCCTCCGCGATGCGCCAGAACCCCGCCCGCACGCTGTGCCCGAGCGTCCTCGTTGCCGTCGCCGCCTCGTGTCTTCGCCTCGACCGCTCCAGCAGCGTATCTGCCACCCAGTCGATCGTCGTAAAGTCCTCATCTGCGTGTTGGCGTTGAAGCGCGTGTCAGCGAGCGAGCCTGCCCATACCATAGCGCCGCATCGTGACAAGCGACGCACACCGTCGGCTCTCCTCGCCCACCGCCTTGCGGACGCCTTCACCCGGGCTCCGACGCCTGTCAGATCCCGTCGCCGGCGAGTCGAAGCCAAAGTCGCGCTCGATGGGGATGACAGGCGTGCCGCCTCCGGCCGCCTGAAAGGACGAGAGCCGCCGCGGGCGCTGGGTCGAGGAGGACTGTCGCGGCTGGGACGGCTGTTGTGAGAAGCCTTGGTCGTCGGATGAGGGCGGGACAGGGCTGGGAAAGCCCCCGAGGGCGAAAGTCGCGAGGTCGGGGGGAGGTGGGGGACGAGGGCGGAAGTCCATCACCACGGTTCGGCGGGCGCGACGAGCCTGCGCGCCTCGCTGTGCGCTTTGAGTGAGCTCAGAGGTGCTGCTGTGGTTGTCTGTCGGGCTACGGCGCGGTGCTCGCTGGGTCGGGGGGCGCGGGAGATGAGGCTGGCGCACGCGACGCGGGCGGGTCGAGTGGAACGAACGAGCGAAGGGAGCGCCTCGCTCTGTGTCAGGAAGCTGTCAGGGGCGAGCGCGGCTGCCGGCCAGCTGAACGAGGCGCGTTGAGGACGAGAGGCGGCCGAGGCGTCGCGCGTGCGAGGGTCCGCGGATTCGACGCAGCCTCCTCGCTCGCAAGCAGCCTGTTCTCTCCTCTCGAGCGCACATGGGATCACAGGCGCATGCAATGTCCGTCCGCCTAACGACGCACCCCGAGCCCAGCTCAGGTGGTCCCCGCCCGTCCTCCTCCCTCCAGTCTACCCCTCCAATCCTTCCTTTCCTCCCCCCCCCGCTTCCCTCAATACCCGCCGTTGCTCCACCCGCTCCCGCTCATGGACGAGCTCGTCCTCCTGACCGGCCCCCCGCCCGTCGCCCCTCCGCCTCCGCCGCCGAACCACCCCCTCCCCAGGCCGCTCAGCGCCCCTCCAGGCGAGGCTCCTCCCCGAGGCGGCAGCGCCGGGACCGCACCTCCCAACGACGACGACGACGACGGAGGAGGCGCCGGGAGCGGGTTCTCGTCGCCCGAGCGGGACGACGCCGAGCTCATCTCGCTCTGGCGCCGGATCTGGAGCGACGAGGTCGACGCGCGCTCGGCGGCGGCGAGGTGGGACAGGTCGGCGTAGGCGAGTTTGTCTGCGTCGGTGCATCGTTGCGTCAGCCAGACGCGCAGGGGAGGCTCTCTGTACGCGAGAGAGGGAACCGCTCGGACGCACACTTGACGAGCTCGTCCTCGAGCTCTTCGCGGTCGAGCCTCGCCGCGACGACCTGCTTGACGAGGTCGCAGTGCTCGGCGTTGATCTGGGCCAGGCTCGCCTCGAGCTGCCTGACCTGGATCGACAGCTGCAGGTTGGCCTTGCGCAGCGCGTCGAGCTCGGCAGTGTGCGCCGTCTGGGCCGCGCAGAGCGACGCCCACTCTTCGCCGAATTGGTCCTGCACGAGGCATGGGTTCTCAGTCGTCTGATTGAGTGGGGTGTGCAGGAAAAAAAAGGAGACGGGGAACGCACGAGCATCATGGGCGTGATGCGGACCTGGAGCGCCTCGCGCACAAACTCGTGCACCTTGTACTGCGCGTCCGGGTTCTGCTCACGCTCCTCCTCGTCCGGCTGCACATCTCACGACCAACGTCAGCCACTCCACCGACACTTCTCCAGCCCGCCCGAGACCGAACGAACAGCAGCCCAGACGCACCGCGTACACCTCGAACAGGCCGTTCTTGAGAAAGTCGATGAGGTCCTCGAACTCGAGCGTGAGGAGGTGCGCCTCGTTGCGGCGCAGGAGCGACACGGCAAAGCGGAAGACGGCCTCGACGCCCTCGGCAAAGACGAGGTCGAACACGGCCGAGACGAGCTCGAGCGGGAAGCGGTACCTGCGCGGGCCCGTCTCAGCTTCTGTCAGTCTGACGCTCGTGCGACGTGGGAGCGCACGGGAGAGAGACAGGGGAGGGGAGAAAGCGATGATGCACCCAAACAGCGTCAAGAACCACTGGCTCGCGTACATGCTGCTCTTGACCCCCTGCCTCAAGAGGTGCAGGAAGACGGTCGGGACGAGTTCCTCGACGAGGCGGTCAAACTGGAACAGGCGCAGCTGGAGGCCCGGCATGTTGGGAGTGTAGTGCGACCGCAGGTCGTACGCCTTCATGAGGCGCACGAGGACCGAGAAGGCTTCGTCGTCGGGCATCTGCGCGCGCGGGGGAGGGGAAGCGGGCGGGGTGAGTGGAGGAAGGTGATGCGGCGGCGCACGACAGGGACGACGTACATTGAGAAGGAGAGGGCCGACGATGAACTGCAGGCCCTGCGTGTACCCGACCTCGTCGTCGTAGAGCGAGTACGCCTTGACGACATTGAACCTGTCCCGGGTGCATTCTTGATCGTCAGCCTTTTCTCTTACCGTCTGCGAAAGAGAGAGAAAGAGAGAGAGAGAGAGAGAAAGCGAATGAGCAAGATGAGAGCGCGCCACGCACAGGTTCTCTTGCCCCACCCCGCCGGCATCAACAAAGTAGGCATGCTTGGGGAACGTCCGGCTCAGGTCGCGCGCGATGCTCTTCTCGTGCGGCGAGCTCTGCTTGAGCAACTCGGAGTAGACAAACTCGAGGTTGACGTCTTTGGCGGCGCTGCAGAGGGGGTGGGACGAGACAGGGCGCGGTGAGCCGCCGGGGTCGATGCCGGGAGGAAGGCAGCGAAGCGAGGGCGGGGCGGAGGAGGGGAGACGCACGCCATGAGCTGCCAGGTCATGCCGCGGAGTGCAGGAGGGATGCCTCGCTGGATCGCTCGCGACAGTTCTCGAGCTGCATGCGTGAGTGATGTCAGGCCTGGTCAATGTCTCGCACCCGCCGCCCATGCTCCCCGAGTCGCACAAACAGCGGGACGGCCGCACAGCCGAAAAACGGACAGGAAAACGCACGCTGAGTCCTCGCCACTTCCTCATAGTCATTCATGACCCTCCCCCAAAAGTCCCAATCGATCGCCATGGCCTCGTCGCCCTCCAGTTCCTGCCTCTCGCGCACCTTGAGGAACTCGGCCTGGAGGCGCTGGATCCCGTTGCTCGCCGTCTCGGGCTCGGCGCCCTGCGCCGCTCCGTTCGAGTGTGCGGGAGGGTGAGGGTCGGACGTGGAGGTGCCGGAGGGAGTGGAGAGGGAAGAGAGGTTGACGCTGTAGCGGTTGCTGAGGAACCCGTCGGCGGCGTGCGGTTCTGCGACGGAGGCCTGGCGGCCTCGCGTGTTGTCCCGAGGCGCGCCGTGCGACAGCCCGGCGTAGCTGCCAGCCGCGGCGGGGTCGTCCGCGTCGGAGGCAGAGGCCGACGATGCCGATGCGGGGTGGACCGCACCCGTCGCTGCCAGTACCGACCGCCGCTTCGAGCCCTCCCTCCTCGCTCGCGGCGTCCCCCCGTTCCGCCCCTCGCGCGCCTCGTCCCCATCCTCCCCTTCCTCCTCCGCCGAACCCCGACCCTCCTCCTCGTCCTCATCATGCAGCTGCACATCCACCAACGTCCTCGCCGCAGGGCTCGAATTGAGCCCCAAGCTCTGCCTCCACACGGCCTGGGTCAGGCTCGCCGACCCCTCGCGCCCGACGTTGGTCGGGTCTGTCGGGGCGGCGCCGAACGGGGACGCGAGGAGGGAGGAGCGGCGGCGCTCGGTCTTGGGGCGCGCGGGGGACGCTGGGGGGGAGGTGGTGGAGGAGGCGCCGGGGGCGGTGGGGGTCTCGGGCTCGGACGAGAGGGAGAAGGGCCGCTTCGGGGCGGCGCCGCCGCTTCCTGCGCCGCCGGGGGAGAAGGACGACGAAGACGGTAGCTCTGACAGCGAGTCGTCGCCTTCGTGATGGTGCTGATCTGTCGGCGAGGACGGCCCCGTCTCGTTGTCAGCGGACGACGGAGCGCTGAGCGACAGGCGGTTCGACTCGCGCGTCAGGCCCGCAGAGGACGAGCCGGTCGAGGCGATCGAGCTCGGGCGCGAGACGGTGCGCGCTGCTGCAGAGGTCGGCGTGCGAGGAGGGGTGGTGTCGGCGGGGTTGGAGAGCGTTGGCGTCTGGGCGCGCTCAGGGTCGTCTGCCGCGGGTGGGGAGGACGCGTCGTCGTCGTCGCTCGAGGCCTGCGCGCTCACGCTGTCGCCGGGTTCGAAGAGCTCGGGCCCACCCTCTGACGAGCCGCTGTGGTCCGTGTGCGACGTGTCCTGAGGAGGCTCGCCATTGACGGCGCCGGGCTCCAAGTCGCCGGCTTCCTGCGTGTGCACCGAGGCAGGGGTCGAGGGCTGAGCAGTGGATGGGAGTGCGTCTTCGAACGTGTCTTCGTAGTCGTCGTCGTCGCCCTGGGTGCTCGACGCAGAGTCGTCGGCTGCGGCGGCTGGAGATGGCGGGGCTGGACGAGGCGGGGTCGAGTCTCCGGCGCTGCGGTTCTTTGCCGCCTTTGAGCGGGCCATTGGTTCGACGCGCGGGTGGTGAGAGTCGCTGAGGAAGTGCAGGCGAGGCTTAGACGGTGCCCTGTCGCCTTGAAAGAGAGAGGCACGGCAACAAGGAAAGGTGGAGCCGCGAGTCGCGCCAAATGCATCAAAGTGTCGCACATGGCGCACCTCGACAGAAGGCGTGGTAGAGAGCTGCAGTGCACTCTGGATACCCTCACTGTGCCCGCTGTCCAGTCGAGCATGGACCTCGAGCCAGAGTGAGCGAGCGGGCTCATCTCCGAGTGAGCCTCCCTCGAGCTCTCGCCTCTTCTCGAGTCTGCCCTCGCTCTTCCTGACACTCACTCGCACAGGCCAACCTCGTGCACTGCAGTGGAGACACATACTCTGGACTCGCCAACGGATGCAGCCGCCGTCCCACTTTGCGCCCCCTCCCCACCCTCCCTCGACTGCACCGCCTCCCTTCAGCGCACCTCTGGCCGCCTGCGACAGACCCGACCCCCTCGCCGTCGCAGCGCTCGACCAGCCCTACCCTCCGAGACCCCGCCTCAAGCGCGCACACGCCTCGGCAGACACCCACACCCGCACCTCGATTGCCAACCCCGCCAACGCCGACCCCGACGGACCCGCCGCCCCGGCTGCCGTCGTCCAGCCCGCGCCCGCACAGCAGCAGGCCTGGTCGGCCCACTTGAGGCAGCGCTCGACCGGCTCCAACCTTGACCCCATCAAGGAGTCGGCCGCCGAGGCCGACCCGTGGGCGGCGGCCGCCGCGCTCGCCAGCGACGAGCCATCCTACGCGGGAGGCGGAGGCCTTGGGCTCGACTTTGGCGGCGTCGACGGGGCACGTACAACAGCGCGGCACGGCGCGCGGGAAGACGACGGCGACGAGCCCCCACGGCGCAAGCGCATCCGCCTCGCGCCAGATCACGAAGCCTTCGGACGGCTGTCGCTCGCCGTCCCGTCCCCAACAAGCGGTCCCGGCTCTCCACCCGCATTCCACCCAGTCCACGCCCCTTCGCCTCACTCTTCCGCCCCCGCCGTGGCCCCTTCCCTCCGCCCGACCGTCCAACCCCTCCCCAGCTCCGGCGCCGGCGCCTTCTCTGCCTCGTCCTCCTCCGCGCCGCTGCACTTCCCGCCGCCTTCCGCGCCCTTCCCCTTGCACCAGCGCACGCCCTCTTCGCCGCTCGCGGGGCACGCACCGTCGCTCCCCGCCGCGCCGCCGACGAGCCCCGTCTCCGCTGCCGCTGGTGCTGCTGCTGCGCGCGGGGCGGGGATCGCGACGGGCGGCCTCCCGACGGTGCCGTGGTCGCAGAGCGCGTTTTTCGGTCGTGCGGGGGCGGAAGGGGACGCGGCGCAGGACCACGAGGTGACGATGCTGCCCGCGTCGGGGAGCGTCGACCTCTCCCCGCACCGCGTCTACGTCGCGTCCCTGTCGCCCTCTCCCTCCCCTCCCTCATCCCCACACGTACGCGACGAGCTCCCCTCCCTCGAGACGGGCCGCCGTCCCTCCGCCTCCCCACTCCCCACCATCAACCCCCTCGCCGTCCGCGCCGCCGCGCTCGAGGGCCTCCCGCCCACCCTCGTCGCCTCGCTCCGCCGCGAAGCCGAGAAGGCCCAGCGCGGGGAACTCGTCCTCTACCGGCCTCCGCCCTCGCTGCAGGCGCTGAGTTCGCGCGGAGAGGGGGAGGGGGAGGGGGAGAGCGAGGCGCGGAGGAGGAGGGACGAGAGCTGGAGGGAGTTCGAGCGCGCGAGGGAGAGGGAGGAGGCAAGGCATGATGCGCGGGGCGAAGAGGACGACTACATTGGTGGGGGTGTGGGGGTGGGAGCGGGGGAGGGAGGGATGGACGAGGACGAGCCGGTCGGGATGGAGGACGTCGAGATGGAGTTGTGACGGCTGGTCCGCGGGGTTTGCGGGTGTGCTTCTTGCGTTCTCTTCTGTCTCCCTTTGCGTCTGTCGGTTGTGCCCTCTGTCGGTATCGAGTCGTCTGTCTGTCTTTGGCCCAGGCCCCACCTTTCCGTCAACCCTTCTTGCCACTTGTCGTTCTGAACCTCGCACGTCTCGTTCCCGTTTCCGCCGTCTATCCAATCTCAGTCTATCTCAGTCTAGCCTGCTCTTGACCTCCGGCGACCCGTCCATCTCGTCCAGGTCGACCACCGCGTCCTCGACACAGGCGAGTCCGCGCTTGACGAGCACGGCGGCCGCTTCGCTCGCCAGGCCCAGTGCTTGGTACCACAGGAAGAGAGTGCCCTGCCGAGCAGAGCAGCGTCAGTCAACGCCTCGCACTGACGACAGGCCAGGGGGTGTGGCCGCACATAGATGGTGGCCTGCTGCCTCCCCGAGAAGCGCCGTCCGCGCGCCCGCTCGCGCCTGATCTCGGGCCGCTGCCACCAGAAGATGTCGGCCAGCTGCGAGCAGCGAGACAGACAGACGACCGGTCCGGTCAGTCGGGCGACGAGCGGCACGGGGAAAGGGGGGGGTCACCGCAGCGCACGAAGGACCAGAACAGGCCCGGCGGGTCGGGCACGTGGCGCAGCCGAGCCCAGCGGAGCAGGAAGGGAACGCGCGTCCACGAGATCGGGATCAAGCGTGCGATGATGAGGAACATCGTGTAGCCTCGCACTGGAGGGAGGAGGACGAGCTCTTCAGCGTGACGCGGAGGGTGGTACGGAGCCGCGTAGGGAGGGAGCGAGACACGCACGGATGCGCCAGACGAATGCGGTGGCCCAGACGACCACGGTGAGACCCTGAACCACATGCAGCAGTGCTCGCGCTGGCCAGCCACGGAGGCTCGCGGGAGAGTTGCTAGCGCCGGCGGCGGTCGCCGACTCTTCGCCGTACCTCGCCTCGTGGGCGCTCGGGTTGTTGAGCGGCTCGGCTTGCAGATCGCCTGGGTCCTTGACTGGGCTGTCGACGGGGACAGACATCTTCACGAGCTCGCCAGGGCGCGACGGCGCGCATTTGTCAAGAAGCCAGCTCGCGGCCGAGCCGATTTCGTGGACGGTGTCACCCAACGCCATGGGGTCACTGTACGGCAAAACTGCGGCGAGTCGACGGTCAACACGATTCGCCTTGTCCCTCAGCGAGAGGCTCAGCGCACGAATGAGCTCGCCGGTCTTGGGATCGAGCACGTCGACGTCGGCGAGCCGCAGGAGCGGGTCGGCTGCGAAGCCGGCGACGAAAGCGACGAGCAGGAGCATGGTTGTGGCGATTATTAGGTTGGCCACTGTGCGCAAGGACTGGTCAGTCGTGCCAGGGAGGCGAAGTACGAAGACGAGGTCCGACGTACGTCGATTGCCGAGCAGGGCCGTCACCCGGGTCTTGCGGAAGCGGTACCTCTCGCCACACTGCCCGCAGGCGTAGAAGCTGTTGAGCTTGTCTGCCTCTCGCCAAGACCGCAAGCAGTCTTGGTGTACGTAGCGAGCCTGCGTCGCCGGCGGGCGTGAGCGGTGGGAAAGGCGGACGAGGAACGTGGGAGAAGAGACGCACCGTGCCGCGGCAGAGGCAGGGTGCGAGCAGTCGCCCGAGCTCGTCACCTTCTTCTTCCTCGCCGAAGCAGATGCGACACGCCCGGGCGGTGGTCGTCGGCCGCGCGTGGGTCGAGCCTAGGGGAGGGGACTCGGATGGGGCCTGACCCGTCGGTCCGGGTGCCTCGAGTGGGACTGCGTCAGCCGGGGGAGTATTGTTGAGCTCTATCGCATTATGCGCGCCAGAGTGCTTGCTCTGCGACGCTGTTGCCGTGGTGCCGAAGGGGGATCCGGTGGGGGAAGGAGGCAGGGCACAAGTCGAGCTCAACGGCTCGGACGAGGTCGAGGGCTTGTGCAAGGGTTTGGGGGTAGCTCCTGAGGAGCGCTCGTGTGCCTCGACGGCCATCTGAGCCGGACAGAGGTCGAGGGAGGACGAGAGCCTTTGGAGTCTTTGCTCTCTCGCTCTTCCCTCTCCTCATCCGTCCCTGTGGACAGCTCTGCTTGCGCTTCAGCGTTTGGAACAGCTCGAGTGTAGACCTGCAAGAGCCTGCTTAGCTCCCGCTGCCGTGGCGGTCGACTTCTCCAGCTCGCACCTCCTCATCACCCCAGTGCGTCGAGTCTCCTCGCTCATGCCCTCGAGCTCAGCAAACCGCTCAACCCCTCCTCGTGCCCGATGGAGCAGGAAGGAGATCCTCCCGACAAGCTCGCGACATTCGCACAGGCCGTGCGAAGCACCATCGCCGCCCTTC
>SOZI01000164.1:32111-42655 GCA_006352295.1 Rhodotorula diobovata | reverse complement strand
AGGGGGAGCGAGCGGGAGCGGGGCCATCGAATCCCCCTCTGTTTGTGCTTCCCACGGGTGATCGAGGCTAAAGAGACGGTGGGTCCCCTTCGGCACAGCGCGCCCGGGCCCTGATCGAGAGTGCGAGGCGGACAGGCCGAGAGGGACGAGCAGAGGAGGTGCGTCCGCAGCGGCGAGTGTCGAGGGGCGGTCCTGCGTGAGAGGGCCTCAACGTCGTCCTGCGCTGCACGGTGAGGCGTTCAGGTTCACGCTCTGCACCGTGCGAGCGTCTTCCCCGCAGGCACCTCGAGAGGAGGCCGGCGGCGACGAGCGAGGGTGCTTGGTTGCCGCGCTCAGCTCGCTCGAGCCGGCTGCCGAACACACGTGGGGCTCAGGAGGCCGCGCGGTGTGCTTCTCGGCGTGCGTTCATGTGTTCGGTAGCCTCGTGATCTTCTGCCCCCGACGAGCGCCCGACGCGCACGCACGGCGGACCAAGCCCGACCGCCGACGAGTTGGTCGATTGGACTCGCTGCCGAGGGCAGGGGCCCGCTC
Source organism: Rhodotorula diobovata (assembly GCA_006352295.1). NCBI lineage: Eukaryota > Fungi > Basidiomycota > Microbotryomycetes > Sporidiobolales > Sporidiobolaceae > Rhodotorula > Rhodotorula diobovata. The sequence goes on along the minus strand of SOZI01000164.1, from coordinate 42,124 downwards.
GGCGCAGGGAGAGCTGCGGGGCTGGGAAGCAAAGCGGACGCAGCAAAGTCAAGCAAGAGCCTGAACCAGCGCCGTCAGCGAGTGCCGTGCACGTGTCGGAGAGAGGGAGGGACAACCTCCGCGGATGAACGCAGGCCTCGCTCAAGCGCCTCTGCACGCGAGCTCGCCGGCTGACTAGCTACATAGGCCTTGCTGCTTCCACCGAGGCAGCCATGGACCCAGTCGACCCACACACGCTCGCGTTCCTCTCTCGCCTCCCTCTTGTCCTCGCGCCTCTCCCCCCGGCAGCAGGCTCGCTCTCGTCGGCCGCAGCTCACAAGCTCGCGGGGCTGACCCAGGGCAGTCACATCAACTCGCGCGGCACCTTGTGTGGCGCGTGCAGGGCCCAAGTCGTCGGCGGCGTCAACGGGAGCTTGTGGGTCGAGCGGGGCGAGTTGTGGGCGACTTGCGGCGCATGTGGCGCGACGAGCAGGCGCGCACGGGACGAGATTGGTTCCTCGAGTGCAGTCATGGGCAAGGGCGGGCTCGAGCGGGTCAAGAAGCGCCGTCGGGTCGCGGCTCAGCGACGAGACGAGGCAGTCCACCCGGCGGCGCTCGCAGCGGCGGCGGCGGCGAAGACGGTCAAGCAACCGCCCGCCCAGTTGTCTCGTCTCGCTGGCGACGTCGGTGCAGAGGCGCGGGAGCCGGTAAAGGGACGGCCTACGACGACCCGTGTGGTACCTCCGACCGCGGCGCCAGGTCCCTCTCCTCCTGCTCCCGCTCCTCTCGACTTTGCCGCCCCGCCCTCGCTCGCTGCTTCGGCTAGCTCTTCCGTCAAGCGCGCCTCCCAGGCGTCACGCCCTCCCTCGGCCGCCTCCTCTGCGCGCTCGACGCCACCCGTTCCTTCGACCTCCGCCTCTCCCGCCCCAGCGCGCAGTGTCGCCTCTCCCGCTCCTCCCGCCGCCGCCCTCTCCACATCGACGACGGCAAAGAAGCGCAAACGGCCAAAACAGCCGTCGGGATTGGCAGAGCTCCTCGAGGCAAAGAAGACGCGCGAGGAGGGGGAGAAGGGCGCAGGGCTCGGCCTCGCGGGCTTCCTCCAAGGGCTGTAGGGTGTGCGCGTGCTCGAGGGCCTGCAGCGTGCAGACTGGTCTTCTGCTTCCTTCCATCGCAAGAGACAGCGGTCCGGCTCGAGGAAGTTGCCCTCTGGGCTCTCCCCTCTTACCTGACTCGCGGACCGAGGCAAACGAGCAAGCAGAGGCAGAGAACTGAAGCCTGCGAGCGCAGCAAGAGGAAGGCGGCCTGCCAACTTGGTTAGAGCAACAGCGAAAGGCGGCAGGGGCAAAAAGAAGAATCGGGGGAAGCCCGACAGCGCCAACCGGGAGTGGAGTGGAAGGGCCATCGCGGCGGCCAGGAGGGCAAGCCCAAGAACTGACCGCACCGGCGGCTAAAGATTAATGTGATTGAATGAGACCCCCGATGGGGGTCTACCAGTAATCACACTGGTAAGAACAGATACTACACTTGATCTAAGCCAATAGGCCAGAAAGGTTAACAACGCCGTGTCATGCATGAGATCCAATGTGAGCAAGGATGAGCGTTGGCAGCTGACAGCGCCACTCACCGCTCAGGAGCCGTCGCGTGCCTCTCTTGCCTCTTTGCCCTCACTCTGTGGTCGAGCTCGCGCCTTGTGCGTCTCAATGTCTATTTCCTGCGCCTTCAGCAACTGCAACAAGCCTCGTCGACGTACGTCACGCGCGTTGACGGATCGAGGAGTCGGAGGAGCACGTCCACCCGATGCAATTCTGCTCGCTGGTGGTACGCCTGGACCAGGCGGTTGCTCCCACGAGTACAAGCCGCTTCCAGCTTCCTCGAGTACAGGAGAGAGGCACTGGAAGCGAGAGGCGCGCGCGTTGAGAAGGCCATCCGGTGTCGTCGCCGCTCGAGCCTCACCAGGGCTTGCACACCCATGCGCACTGTTTGTGCTGGTCCAGCAAAACGGCCCTGCAGCCGCGCAGGCAGGGCATTTATGGTTCGCAGCGGTTGGAAAAAGTAAGGCGAAGGCGCCTCCTGCTCCTCTTCGCTCGCGCAGCAAAAGAAACTGCATTGGCCGGGAATCGAACCCGGGGCTAGGCAACTCAGCAGAAGCTGGCAATGCCCAATTTTGCCACTAAACCACCAATGCGCTGTGGGCTCTTCGCTCGAATGTGCGGTAACAACTGTGTGCTTCACTTGGACGAGAAACGGGCCTCGTTCTCGCTGGTCCTCGCTGACGTCGAGGCCGTGGGGAAAGCTTGAGATCACAGGCGCTGCTCTACACGCCCGCGAAAGCTCGCTCTCGCCGAGTCTGGCGGCAGTCTCGCTCGGGAACAATCCTCGCCGGCCTTCTCAACCGGCCTTTGACCGAAACAGCCGCTTCCTCGCCAGCTTTACCAGGCCTCTTGTGCAGAGGCACCCAGCCCGCCCACACCTTCTTTGACACCCGCTTTGCAGAGTATGGCGTCCCGCGCGGGGGTCACTAATGCAGGGAGACGGCAAAGACCAGCTGACTGAGAGCTCGAGCGGCTTGCTTGTGATTGAACGGACAGGCCCTCGCCTAGCGGAACAGTCGAGACGTATTGGACTTAACTGCAATGTACACCCACAAGCCGAGTCAAACAGAAGCAGGGACACCCTCCCAGGCCACCCACCCTCGGGACTCCTCCGCCCACGCCCACGAGTCACACCGTATCCTCGAACCAAGCCCAGTGTGGGAGCGATGAGAAGGCGTCCTGGGCACTGAGGTGACCGTCGACATGCATCATGGGCTGTGTTGACGAGCGAGCAAGCAAGGGGTCAGTGCTGGAACGGGGGGGAGAGAGGCACGAGTTGCAGCAAGACGCACGTTGTGCCAAGCCTCGCCGGCCGAGTCGAGCGTGATGCGCTCGCTCTTCTCGAGGTACTGGAAGTAGACGGCATCCTCGGCCTAGTCGTCGAGGGTAGACGAGCCGCAAGGTCAGCTCCTCGTCCCGGCTGTCAGTGGCCAAGGGCCCGAGCGGCTGAACGCGGGTGAGTCGGCACTCACCTTCTCGTGCGCAGTCTCGGCGTCTGGGTGTGTCTGCGGGTCCTGAGGGGAGGCGTGGTCAGCCAGCTTTTCGAGTCGAGCTCTCCCGCTGCCATCCTTCCGTCGAGTCCGAGACTCGGACGCCTGAGTCGGCGGGCGCAACTTCTCCCGTCCCCTATCCGAGTTCGCAAGGGTGCACTCACCTGCACGCGGTCTTTGTCGAAGACCATCATCGAGGGCCAGTCGATGCGCTGCGGTCCGCAGAACGAGTGGGCGACGAGGTCAGCTCCTCAACGTGCGCGAGTGAGGCTCGCAGACGGCGCGCGAGCTCCGCAACAGCACAGGCGCACCTTGTCGGCCATTGTGGCAGCTTTGTGGGTTGTTTGTGTGTGCTTGATCGAGTATGAGAGGTGTAGAGAAAGAGCAAGAGAAGGAGGAGAGCACTCGCGTCCCGAGGTCAGCGGACCCGGCCGCGAGCCGGGCCTTCGCAACGAGGCGGTGCAGGTGGATGAGCCTTCTCTCGCAAGAAGACCAGAGATCCGCTCCATCGTCCTCTTTCACGCTTGCCCTTCTTTCACTCGCCGGACCTGCGACAGCGCGAGAGCTTCGCTGTGTCCTACAGACCCGACTCCCCCTTGGACTCCGACCCCTTCGCAAGACCGCTCGACTCCGTCCACCACTCGCCTCATGCGATGACGCTCTCACGCTCGCTGCGGGGCAGACGCTGCCAAAGCGACTGTTCCGCCGGCAGGGCCGTGTGGGCATTGACGAGACGGCCCTCGCGCGGGCGCGACCTTGCTCGACGGGACCACAGCCTGACCGGCCGCGCGAGGCGGGCCGTGTTTCTTCTGCTTGTCGCCTGGCCCACCGGCAGGGATGTGGAGAGGCGGGAGGACAGGCCGCTGCGGAGGAGGCGGCGCAGGAGGGTCGTAGAGCGTCGGCGGGTCGGGCTGAGGCTGGGCGGGGGGAAGCGGAGGGTGAAAGGCGAGGGCGGCGGCGACTGTACGTGTTCGCCGGCGTTAACGACGGACGAACTGGGTCTGACGAAGGGAACATACGAGCAGGCGCATAAAACGCCAGGCGAGAAGGAGGACGAGGCGGCTGCGGTGGAGGCAAAGGTGGTCGACAGGGCTGAGCGGTGAGTCTCGGTACCGGAGCTGGCATCGGTTGGAGCTGGCCGGGTGGTCGCGGTATACCCGACGGCGACGCAGCTACTCGTGCCAAGGAGGGGTCAGCGCGCAGCGACGACGGGATGCGCGCCAGAATTGCGGGCCGTGACGCACCGCCGTGTACTCCCCTTGTCGGCTCTCCTTCCGCCTCGCGAGATCGCGATCGCAGCGGACTGTACACAACCTGACCCTCGGCATTCGCCCCGATCCAGCGCGCCAAAAAGCTGCCCCTGCCGCTCGCAGGCGACTTGGCCGCCTCGAGCGCCGCCGGACTGGCCCCGGACCTAGCGCCCTTGGGCGAGCTTGACCGGCCAGCATTCCTCGACGTCTTCCACAAGAGGTAGCCCAGGGCGACGAGGACGAGTTGGAGACCCAGGACGCTGGCGACTGTGATCCCGACGACAGCGAGCACAGGCAGGGAGGTGTCGCTGTGCATGGCGACAAGAGATCAGTCAGTGCAGGGGCTCAAACGAACAGGGGGAGACTGCACACCTCATCGTCCACGACACGTGGCGCTCAGCATCGCAAGACACAGAAAGAGACGAGCGAGCTGCGGACCGGCGCGAGCAAAGTTGCGACGCCTTTCGCTCCGCGGACCGACGCGGACAGGGGCCCCGACACGGCGGTATGCACGGGTCGGAGACGTTGCTCGGAAAGGAGACCAGGGCCAAGGTGAAGCAGCAGGGCGAGGAGTGTGAGGCCCGGCGGCGCGAGCGAGAGCAGCCCCAGCCAGGCCCCCTCCTTGCCACGCCGCACATACACAGAGACTTGGTGACTGGAAGAGTTCCACGTGCGAGCAGGAGAGGCGCTGACCTGCGTCTAGGCCACGCGGACGCGGACCGTTGCGGGAGAGGCGCGTGCGTCGTCCGCCCTCCCAGCTCGCTTGGCTCTCGCGCGCGCGTGACTCCCTCCAGGCGATGTTCTCGTCGTCACGATCAAGCGACGCATTCACACGCGAGAAGGGGCCGCGGCCGTGCCTCGGACAGAAGATGGGGAGCTAGCGTGACCGCTCGGAGGAAGGGGGAGCGTGCCAACAGGGGGTGCGAGCGGGGGGCGGACTCTCCTATTTCCCCCTCCCCCGCAGTCGCACGCACCTCCCGTTCCCCACGGTCCACGCGGACCTCCCTCTCTCGCGCCTCTTCCTCTCTCGCTCTCTCTCCTGCATACGCACAAGAGACGCACCCAGTGGACCGCTCGACCGCCATGCCGCCCGTCGACAGCCCCTCGGCCGGCTCGTCATCGAACGCTCGCCACAACGCCGCCCCGTACCCTCGTCGCACCTCGTCGAGCGGCGGCGACACGTACGGCCAGAGCAACAACAACCCCAGCTCGCGCACCCGGTCCGCGAGCATGTCTATCCGGCATCTCAGTTGCGAGAAGTGCGTCCGCCCGTTCTTTCCCGGCACGGTCACGCCCTCGCCGAGAGCTGACGAGCGACCCACACACGCAGTTGCCGAGTCCGCAAGATGAAGTGCTCGCGACAGTCGCCTTGCCTGAGCTGCAGGCTCAGAGGGGACCAGTGCATCTGGGTAGGACAGGCGCCCAACGGGAGCGCGGACGAGGATGAGCTTGAGCGCAGTCAAGACGAGGTCAACCGTCTCAAGAAGCTCGTCGACCTCCTCCTCGCCCGCCTCGAAGAGCAGGACGACGCCGAGCAGCAGCTCGAGTTCTACCAGCAGTCCGTTCAGCAGGACCAGCAGGGGCAGCAGCAGCAGCATCACCAGCCGTCGCCGCCGTCGCATGCCCAGCATGAGCGTCCCCAGACCCAGCAGCGCTCGTCGGGCGACGCCGTCCTCGTCGACGGGCCGCCGCAGCCGAGCCATGCCCAGCGCTCGCCGCGCCAGTCGCCGTCGCACTCGCACTCGCAGCAGCAGCAGCAGCACCGCAACGGCGGCGACAGCGGGTACGCACACCTTCTGCCCGGCACAGGCTCGCCAAGGTACGATGCGCCGCGCTCAAACGGCCACCGCGACCGCAACGAGGACCGCGACCGCACGCGCGAGGGCGACATCCCCATCACACCCCTCCACGGCCCGTCGCCGCACTCGCACTACGCGCGCCTCCCTGCGCCGAGCGGCTTCACGCACGGCGGGGTACAGTACGTCGCCGTGCCGGGCCCGCCGGGCTCGCCGTCGCTCGGTCCCGGACCGGGACACCCTCAGCACGCGCCGGGCGCGTTTGGCGACGGGCACTTGCACCACGGCGGTGGTGCGCCGACCGGGCGTGGAGGACACGTGCTGCCGCCTGGTGCGCGCATCGTGTACGGCCCGCCGCGCGGTGAGGAGTGGAGGTCGGGTTGAGGGGGCGCTGGGCGCTCCGAGGCGATGTGGGCGAGGGCGACTTTGTGACGGGTGTCTGTCTTTGTAGAGCTCTGTTCTGGATTCGTAGCGACCCAGGTATCAAGCAGCCTGTACTCGACCGAGGAAGGGGGCGTCCGGCGACCGACTCGAGTGCGAGCGAGCTCGTGCGACGACGGTTGCCAACGTCGCGCTCGACATCGGTTCAAACCGATCTCTGCAGGGTTGCCCGGGCTCGGCCTGCATGACTGATGCAAGGCTCTCGCAGTGCTGCAGCCGAGGCGACGTCGCTGCGCGTGTTCGCGAGGTCCCCCACATCGGCCGACTCGGTCGACCAAGCGGGGGGCCGCACACATGTGCACACACGGCACGCGTGCGTCAGTGAGGTCGGGTCGGTCGGCGTGGCCTTCCCAAACTCCCGGACTCGCTCCCTTCCTCTCCTCCTTCTATCTGCACCTCTCTGCACCTTTCCCACACACACCACATCATGTCTGACCTCCAGTTCCGCGGCTACGCCATCAACGACACTGCCAAGTGGACCGAGTTCGAGGTCCGCGACTTTGAGTGCGTCGCACCCGTCCCTTCTCCCCCGTGCCGCTCACAGTCGGGCAGCTTGCTGACCCTAGAGAGCGTCAACAGGCCCATGGGCGAGCGCGACGACACGATCGACATCGAGATCAAGTACTGCGGCATCTGCTCGTGCGCCTCTGCCTTCCCTTGCGTCAGTCGTCACCCAGGCCAGAAGCTGACTCGTGGATCTCCTTCCCTGCAGCTCCGACGTCCACACCATCACCGGTGGCTGGGGCGACATCAACACGCCGCTCGTCAGCGGCCACGAGGTCGGCGGCATCGTCCGCAAGGTCGGCAAGGGCGTCAAGGGCTTCAAGGTCGGCGACCGCGCCGTCGTTGGCGCCCAGATCGACTCGTGCGGCAAGTGCAGGCAGTGCGGCGACAACCAGGAGAACTACTGCCCCAAGCAGGTACGGCCGCCGCGCTGAGCTTGCCCGAGACCCTGGTTTGTTCGCGCATCCTCACGCAACGGCGCCATCCCGCAGGTCGACACCTACAACGCCGAGGCGTGGGACGGCAAGATCACTCAGGGTGGCTACTCGACGGCCATCCGCGCGCCGGAGAGGTTTGTGTTCCACATCCCCGACAGCCTCCCGCTCGAGGACGCTGCCCCGTGCGTTCTCTCTCCCTTCGCTCTTCCCCCTCGAGTGTTGTCCAAGGCTTGTACTACGTCCTGGAGTCGGCGCACTGCACTGTGCTAAAGACTGAGCTTTCATGGAGCCCCCTCGCTGACGAACCCGCTCCGGCCTCCGTCCCCCTCAGCATGGCGTGCGGCGGCCTCACCGTCTTCTCGCCCATGTACCGCTTCGGCGTCAAGAAGGGCATGAAGGTCGGCATCGCTGGTCTCGGTGGTCTCGGTCACTTCGGTGAGTCTGCGCCGCCAGCTGGGGGGACCGACACCGGCGCTCGAGCCCACGACGACTCGGACACTGACGAGAGATCCGGCCTGCTCCTTCCCGCGCGCGCAGCCGTCCAGTTCGCCGCTGCGATGGGCGCTGAGGTCGTCGTCTTCACGCACCAGCAGGACAAGGTCGAGGACGCCAAGAAGATGGGCGCGTCCGACGTCGTCCTCACGACTGACAAGGACTGGAACCAGAAGTACTCGTTCGCGCTCGACTACCTCCTCGTCACGATCGACGTCTCCAAGGCGCTCCCCCTCACCGACCTCACCTCGATGCTCTACGTCAACGGCGTCTGCCACCTGTGCTGCATGCCCGACGACCCCATCGAGGCGTTCCAGACCCAGTCGCTCGCCGCCAACGGCGCCTCCATCTCGGTGAACCACGTGGGAAACAAAGTGCGTGTTCGACTCTCCCACTGGTCGTCGTGCCCGTGTTGGAGACCGTCGCTGACTCTCGCGCCCCCGCGCAGATCGAGGCCGAGGAGATGTTCCGCCTCGCGGCCGACAAGAACGTCCGCGCCTGGAAGGAGATGATCCCGTGCGCTTGCTCTCCTACTCTCTCACGCGATTTGTCCTGACGAGGTTCCCGCGCGCAGTATGAGCCAGGTTGGCAAGGGCGTCCAGGGCGTCAAGAACAACGAGGTTCGCTACCGGTGCGTCCTCGTTTCTTCCCGGGCCTTCGTGATCTCCAGAATTGGGCTGACAGTCCACACGCTTGCTCTGCAGCTACGTCCTCAAGCAGGACCTTGCGTGATGGGGACCACGTGCCGTCGCTTGTGTACATAGCCTCTGCCCTCGCAACACGATAATCTCTCGCACTTGACGCTGCTCTGAGTGACCTGAGGGAGTGTGTGTGTGAGGAACTCATAGTCGCGCTTTGCGGTGCGCGCATCCTACAGCCCTTGGAGGAAGCCCGCGAGGCCCAACCCTCCGCCCTTCTCCCCCTCCTCGCGCTTCTTCTTTGCCTCGAGGAGCTCTGCCAGTCCCGACGGCTGTTTTGGCCGTTTGCGCTTCTTTGCCGTCGTCGATGTGGAGAGGGCGGCGGCGGGAGGAGCGGGAGAGGCGACACTGCGCGCTGGGGCGGGAGAGGCGGAGGTCGAAGGAACGGGTGGCGTCGAGCGCGCAGAGGAGGCGGCCGAGGGAGGGCGTGACGCCTGGGAGGCGCGCTTGACGGAAGAGCTAGCCGAAGCAGCGAGCGAGGGCGGGGCGGCAAAGTCGAGAGGAGCGGGAGCAGGAGGAGAGGGACCTGGCGCCGCGGTCGGAGGTACCACACGGGTCGTCGTAGGCCGTCCCTTTACCGGCTCCCGCGCCTCTGCACCGACGTCGCCAGCGAGACGAGACAACTGGGCGGGCGGTTGCTTGACCGTCTTCGCCGCCGCCGCCGCTGCGAGCGCCGCCGGGTGGACTGCCTCGTCTCGTCGCTGAGCCGCGACCCGACGGCGCTTCTCGACCCGCTCGAGCCCGCCCTTGCCCGTCAAAGCACCAGCTGAGCCAACCTCGCTCCGTGCGCGCCTGCTCGTCGCGCCACACGCGCCGCAGGTCGCCCACAGGTCGCCCACAGCTCGCCCCGCTCGACCCACAAGCTGCCGTTGACGCCGCCGACGACTTGGGCCCTGCACGCGCCGCACGAGGTGCCGCGCGTGGTGGAGTGACTGCCCTGGGTCAACGCCGCGAGCTTGTCAGCTGCGGCCGACGAGAGCGAGCCTGCTGCCGGGGGGAGAGGCGCGAGGACAAGTGGGAGGCGAGAGAGGAAAGCTAGCGTGTGTGGGTCGACTGGGTCCATGGCTGCCTTGGCAGAAGCAGCAGGGCCTATGTAGCTAGTCAGCTGACGAGCTCGAAGGGAGAGGCGGTCGCTCGAGCGAGGCTTGCGCCGCTCGTCCGCGGAGGTTGTCGACTCCCTCCCTCTCTCCGACACGTGCACGGCACTGGCTGACGGCACTGGTTCAGGCTCTTGCTTGACTTTGCTGCGTGGTAATCTGCTTCCTGGCTTGCAGCCCCGCAGCTCTCCCTGCGCCGAGCGGGCCCCTGCCCTCGGCAGCGAGTCCAATCGACCA
>SOZI01000164.1:0-31911 GCA_006352295.1 Rhodotorula diobovata | reverse complement strand
CCCCCCCCCTTCTCCCCTCAGCTGGCCCCAGCCGGGCAAGTCGCTCAGGCGATGGCGCGCACCACCAGACACGCCTTGTTCAGTGCCGTCGACCACCCCTCTACTTCTGAACCCTCTCCCGCCCTCGCAGGTGGCCCCTGCGCGAGGACCGCTGCTCGCGCTCGCCTCGAGAAACGGCCCGCCGCCCAGAGACGCCTCGCTCGAGGAAGAGGGCAAGGGCTCTCGAGTGGGGTGATGAGCAGCGCAGCGAGGGGCACACACTCTGTCGAGGGAGCGTGCGGCTCGCTCGCAACGCAACGGGTGGAGCAGAGGCCAGGAGGCGGTCGACGTTGGGACGTGCGCGTGGAGGGCGCGGTGCCTGCTCCTTCCCTCTCTCTCACTCTCTCTGTGGGCGCCTCGGTGCTTTCAGATGACGACGGACGAGAAGAGGCGCAAGACGCAGGCCCGCTTGAGTGCAATTCGCGGTGCGCGGGCCGTCCGGCTCGCGTAACTCGATTCGGACTACTCTTGCCGCTGGACTCTTTCGGAGGAGACGCCCCGGGGATGACGAATGCCCCTCGCTCGTCCTTCTGCGTGTCTGGCTGCTCTCTCTCTTTGAGGGGGGCGGCTGGACTGCAGGACGGGCGAGGGCGGGAGACAAAAACGCAGCGAGCCCACTTGGCGGCTCGCCCCGACTCCTGACCCGGCGCGTCTTCTCTCCCCTCCTCTCTTCGTAGCTCATCGCGTGCAAGTCCTTTACGAGGCATCCTTCGCAGAGTCGAGAGTACGCCGCAGCAGAGCGATCTCCTGGCGTGCTTCTTCCCTCTTGCGGCGCCTCGCACGCCTCGCCCCTCTTCCGCGATCTACCCTTCACCAGCAAGCACGACTGCGACCTCTCGAGCATGTGTGCAGCGTGTGTGCAGCGTGCTCGGCACGCGGGTCGTCTCCCGACGGACAGGCGCACGCGAGGGTCATCGCCGTACGCCGCCGCCTTCGCATCCCGCACACACGCCGCCATTCTCTCGGTGCGCGTCCGGCTCTCGTACCCGCCTCGTAGCAGCCGAAACGGCGTCAGCCCTGTTCCACCTCTGCAAGCCAAGCGCACCTCCTCCCCTCCGTCTCATCCCCTCCCCTAGACCCTCACGTCTTCTGCCCAACGCGGAATCCGCTGCGCTCAAGGAACATCTGCAACTTCGACGCGCGCACGCCAAGGTCCGCGAGGCTCGAGTCGTGCTCAATCCCAGCGGCGAAGCTCGACTTGCCGTCGACGCCGTCCGCGATGAACCTGCGCGGGGCTTTCGCGTCAGTTCCTCGCCCAGACCCTCGAGCACAGGAGGGAGGGAAGCGCCCGACGCACTGGAACATCTCGGTGAACTCCCTCCTCCCTTCACCGTCCGCGTCGCCGCGCACCATCAGGCCCACAGCCTCCTCGAGCGCGAGCGGCTCGAAGCGCGTCTTCTCGCCCGTCAGCGCGCCGTACTCGCTCGCGAGAGCGGCGGGCGTCGTGATTGGCGCCTGCACAGGGTACGTCTTGCCGCGCGTGAGGGTCGGGCCGGCGCTGAAGACGGCTGTGCGCGCGTGGGAGGTCAGAGCGGGCGCACGAGGGACTTTGGAGTTCGGCGGCGGCGGGACAGGGAGGTCAACGCACCGGCGGCAAAGTTGCCAACGTCGTAGCGGTCGTCGACGCACTGGAGCGGCGTGTCGGGCTTGAGCGGGAGGCAGAACCAGACCGTGTTGTCGTCTGCGGGTGTGGGGAACGAGCGAGTTCAGTTGGGGCCGGAGTTCGCCATGGGGGATGCCAGATTCGGACCTTCACGCCGCGCAAAAGCTGGCCAGTGCAGGTTTGAGTAGAACATGCCTGCGAAGGCGTCGGCTAGGAGGTCGGCGCGCGCGGCCTTCGCAAGCCGGCAAGCAGGAGGAGGGCTCACCCGGGTAGAGGAGCGTGACGTTGCCGAGCTGGCTCTTGGCGTACTCAGAGACCGTCGCCTTGGACTCGGCGTGCGTCACATGGGTGTACTTGCCGCCGTTCAGCTCGGCGACGCTCGGGAGGCTCGAGTACACGAAGTGCTCGACGCCGTTCGCCTGCGAGCGCCCCTATTCAGCACCGGAGCAGGGCCGGAGCAGGTCAGAGGAAAGAGCGAGCCGCACCTTGCACGCGTCGACGAGAGCCTTGCCCTGTGTGACCTCGACCACCTCCCCACCCCCCACCCTCGTGTCCGCTGGCATGGCCGCAAACACGCCGTGCACGCCCCTGAGCGCCTCGCGCAGCTCGCTTGGGTGGTCGAGGTTGCACTTGACGAGCTTGAAGCGCCCGATGCGCGCCGACTCCTTGTGCTGAGCGAGGAGGGCCTGCGCTCGAGGGCCAGAAGGGTCGCTCGAGAGGGCGCGGACGGCAAAGCCCGTCTGGGCGAGCAGGGCAGAAACTGTACCACTGCCTTGGTTGCCAGTTGCTCCGATGACGGCGATGACCTGGATGGCCATGGCGTGCGCGTGCCTTGAGTGAGCGAGAGGGAGGATGAGGGGGAAGAGTGGAGGCCACGAGGCGCGTGCGCGCGAGTTGGCGGCCGGCGGGGCCCTCTAGACCTCTCGCCCCAGCTTTCCGGAGAGCCTTCGCATCGGGAACGGATATCCTGCGCACTTTGCGGCGAGAAAAGGCCCAGCAGGCGAATCCCGCCTCGCCCGAAGGCGCCTCGTCCGCCTCCTCTTGGCAGATCTCTCCTCCGCACAGCTTCACGGCACGGGCCCCAGCTTTCACCGAGTCGCCGGGGCGTCGCCGGCCAGTGCCGGCGAGTGCTGAACAGCTGTAGTGACCATCCATCCTCAGGCTCGCGCAAGACTCTTTTGACAGACTGGACGCATAATTGGACAGAAATGTGCGTGCGGCGAGCCAACATAAGCCCCCGAGTGTCACGGACACCCGCCGCAATAACCGCCCCCGCCGACCCCGCAACCCCAACAGCTCGCTGGGCCGCCGACGCCCGCGCTCTTGGCGAGCAGGCCGACGACGCTCGCGAGACCTTCGCCGAGGACGAATCCTGAGGCGACGACGATGAGACCAAAGTGCTCGAGGTGCGCAGACGAGGACGAGGCAGAGGAGGAGGAGGAGGTGTGCGTGCGCGTGGTGTAGTAGAGCGAGATGAGTCCTCCGACAAGGCGGGCGAGGGAGAAGGACGGGGTATTGATAAAGCCGACCGCGAAAGCGATGCTGCATGAGCTCGAGGCATGGTCAGTTCGCGAGCTGGTAGGACGCGTCGCACGAGAGAACGCACCCAGAGGGGATCCACCGCGTCCATGCCCACCGCGCTCGTTCCTCCTCACGCCCGACGACGCCGTCGCTCTCGATCGCCGCGAGTCGAGCTTTGCCAACTGCTTTCAGCGCAGAGAGGCCGACGAACAGCGCGCCGAACACGAGCATGGCCTCTTGCGAACGAGGCGGGAGCTGCCCATTGTTGACCAGGCGGGCGAGGTTGAGCCTGGGGGCGAACGCAGTAAGCCGGTGCCCGCTGCGGGTCGTCGCAGCCTCGGGTGACTCACCAAATGGCGGCCGTCGGGACGGGGAAGGCCGTGCTCGGCAGCTCGTACACACGGCGGTACAGACAGTACACGCCCGTCGACACGAAGACCGACGCCAACGACCCGATGAGCTGCCCGTGGAACTGGGCCCGCGGGCTGCTCCCCCACAGGTGCCCCGTCTTGAGGTCCTGCATGAGGTCGCCCGCCTGCTGCGCGCCCGCCTCGGCGATGCCGCCCGCGACGAGGTTCGCGACGACGTTGCCCGGCTGGACGACGGCAAAGACGAGCTGTGAGATCTTTCCGATCGCGCTCACGGGGTTCAAGTCGGTCGTGCCAAGGGCGCGGACGCTGCGAAGCCACGGCGCGGGTCAGGTGAAGAGGTTCGTGCGAGGGTCGGAGGTGAAGCGGGAGAGGGACGCACCCGAGGATGGCAAAGACGCAGGCGAGCAACAGCGCGACGCAGGTGGCCCACCAGTGGATGCCCTCCTCGCCAAAGACGAACGCCACGATGACGACGCACGACAGGCAGCTGAGCACCGCGCCGAGCAGCACGGCCCGCATCGACGGCTCGTCGTCGGCCCTCTCGCGCGCGCGCCGCGCCCGCAAGTCCTCCCCGAGTCGCAGAGCATGGTCATCTTCGTCGTCACTGTGCGTCTCGTCGTCCGAGTCGACCGCGTCCGCATCTGCGCGGACGAACAGCGCGCCACCGGTGCGCGCCTTCTCGGCCGTGCGCTCGAGCCATGGTCGTGCGGCGTCGGCAGCGACGAGGGACACGCTGAGGATGCTCTCGGCGGTCATGATGGCGAGCGCGGGCCAGAGAATCCACCCGCGCGCGCCGTTGACCGAGGACGGGACGGGCCCGGGCGCCCAACCCGTGAGCTTGGAGAGGGGTGAGAGGAACGCCCAGCCGCAGAGCATGCCGAGGTTCATGCTCGCGGTTGTCGGGAAGCCCATGATGATGCCCTGGCCGATGTAAGAAAAGCTGGGTGTGAACCAAAAGAGCCAGTCGTGGGCGGCATGGCGCACGACGACGTCGAACAGCGGGATCGCGTAGATGACGGGGAAAGCCTGGCTGACGAGCTGCGTGCGGGGCAAGTCCACGGTGAGCGAAAGAGCCTAGGGTTCGACATGAAGGCAGAGCGCACCGTGTAGCCACCCGAGAGGGCAAAGCTCGCCATCAGGGCCGTCCACGCCTGTCGGTCGACGACCCTTTCCGCCTCGATCGGCTTGCCGCTGCCGCCATGCCCACTCACCGCGTCTTCCTCGTCGACCTCCTCCCTCGCACTCGCCAATGCGCGCCTCCTCCTGCGCACGCCACTCGGCGCCGCTGCGCCATCCGCCGCGCCCATGAGCGGCTTGCCGTGCAGCACGCCGATGACCTGCGCCGTCGCCGTCCCCGAGGGAAACACGAGCTGTTCCCGCACGATGACCTGGCGCCTGAGAGGCACGGCGAGGAAGACGCCGAAGAAGGCGACGGCGCAAGACCATGCCAAGAGGGCGCGGAATGAGAGCACGAGGGGCTGCGCGCCGCTGTCCAGCGCCGGGTCGAGCTGCGCCAGCGCAGGGATGATGCCGACGAAGCCAGCGGCCAAGGGGAGCGTGCCCGTCGCGACGGCGGTCGTTTGCAGGACAATGTTCTCGTGGACGGTCAAGGGGCGGTTGGCAAAGAGGCCGCACTGCGGGACGACCTTGAAGACGGCGAACCCGAGAAGCGACGCCTGGAGCGACATCATGCTGATCCAGCCTGTCTGAAGACCAAAGTACGAGTTGGTGCACGCGAGGAGGACGCCGATGACGAGACCGACGGCGACAGCGCGCAGCTGCAGGCCAGGAGCAGGGCTCGTGAGCGGCAGGTTCGAATCGGGCGGAAGCGACTGCGGTGCGCACCGTGAGCTCTTCCTCGAGCTCTCCATCGTCCTCGGCGTTCCCTGCGGCCCTCGGTTCACTGCGACGACCCGCCAGGAGCCCGTCGAGCGAGGCTCGCTCTCGTCGCGACGCCATGACACAGGCTGAGGTCGCGAGCGAGCGGACGGGGCGTCTTGTGGACAACTGTGCTAGAGGACTGCGAGCAGGCTCGGCTCGCCCAGAGCGACGACGGCGAGGGGCGGGTCGAGTGGAGGGCGGGGGAGGCGCGGCAAGAGGCGGGATAGCTAGACGGTCTGTTTCTGGCGAGCGGGATGTCTTGTGGGTGCCGTGCGTCTAAAGGGCAACGGTCGGGAGGGCGTCTAATGGCCACCAAGGGCGGTTGTCGGGAGAAGGGACCCGCTGCCAGTGGGGCTGCCCTCCTCGCGAGCCCGCAAGCTGCAGGCTGCGCGCGCCGACGGCGCCGACGCTCGTTCGGCTCTCGCTC
Source organism: Rhodotorula diobovata (assembly GCA_006352295.1). Taxonomy (NCBI): domain Eukaryota; kingdom Fungi; phylum Basidiomycota; class Microbotryomycetes; order Sporidiobolales; family Sporidiobolaceae; genus Rhodotorula; species Rhodotorula diobovata. The sequence goes on along the minus strand of SOZI01000164.1, from coordinate 26,069 downwards.
AGACCCCGGCTACTTGGGTGCCCTCGACTGTCGACATCCAGTTTCGTGCATTCCACGTGGGGGTGTACAACAGGGGGACGGACACAGAGAGTAGGAGAGGGGAGGCTCAGTCCCACAGCTTGATCAGGCCGTCCCACGACGACGTGACGACCTTGGACTGCGTTCCGGCGCCGGCGACAGTCAACGCATGCTCCCGACGCTGCGGTGAAGCTCGCGCAAGAAGAACCAGGACGCACCGTCTCATGGGGGAGCCACGCATGGCTGAGCACAACCTGCTTGTGCGCGCGCTGCAGCCTACCGACAATTCGGCCATTCTTGAAGTCCCAGAACACGACGTTGCCCTGGCCGTCTCCCGAAGAGAGGAACCGCCCGTCGGGCGAGAAGCGCGGCTCGCACGCGTAGCCGGCGATCGTGTGCCCTGCAAAGCGCTTCTTGCGCTGCGAGGCGGGGCGAGAGAGACAGGGTTAGCGCGAACAGAGGAAAGGTGAGGAGAGGCGAAAGGAGAGAAGAGGACAACGCACGTTCTGCTTGAACGTGTCGGCGCCAAAGAGCACGATCTGGTTGTCGAGACTGGTCGCCGCGAGCCACTTGCCCTTGGGGTCAATGCCCACAGCCGGCATCGAGTGCATGGCCGGGTCGGCGATGAGCTTGATCGGGACGGGGATGTCAAAGTCCCACACGCGCATCGTCTTGTCGTCCGACGTCGTGACGAACCGCCGGTTCTCGTCGACGAACGTGATCGTATTGACCGGGCCGAGGTGCTGGTTGTACTCTTGTGTGATCTCGCCCGAGCGCATGTCGTACTGCGGGCTCCGACAGTGGATGTGATCAGGAGGTGCCGCACATGAGCAAGAGAGGAAAACGGGCGCACCTGGACGACCTTCTTGTCGCTCATGCCGGCGAGGAACGTCGACTGCTGCTCCGGGTGGAACTTGATGCAGTACGGGATCTTGCCGTTCGAGAACGCTTGCTTGCACTGGCCTGCAGCGTGTGGTGAGGCGTGTCGAGGTCAATCAAGGCCCCTTGAAAAGCAGCACACGCCCACGCGTGAACCTCTGCGCGCGACACAGGTCACAAGGAAGCTGTGACGCACCCGTCTCGGTGTCCCAAAGCTTCATCTGGCGGTCAAACGCAGCCGAGAGGAATTGGGCGCCCGAGTTGTCGAACGTGACGTCGTGCACGGCCTTGCTGTGCCCCATGAAGGTGCGCAGGCACTTGCCCGAGCCGTAGACGTCCCACAGCTGTGTGTGCGGAAGCACGATGCGTCAGTCACGCTCGACGAGAAGGGTAGAAGCGCAGGACGACGAGTGGGGAAAGAGTGAAGAGGACGCGACGCACCTTGACGCGCGTGTCGAGACTGCCCGACAGGATGAGGTGCCCGCTCCCGGGGAAGACCTGGATGCGGCTGACGCCCTTGGTGTGGCCGCTCCACGTGTGGACGCACCGCTTGGGGACGAAGCACTCCTGCTCGCCCGGCGTGCCGCGCAGGTTGACGCCCTCGACGTCGGTCGGGACGTGCAGGTACGTGCGCCCGAGGTAGTCGTGCGTCTCCTTGCCTGTGCCGGGTGGGGAGATCGAGAATCAGAGAGCGCTCTGCGCAGAGGAGAGCAAGCGGACAGGGCGAGAGACTCACCGTGGAAGACGCTCTTCTCCTGACCAAAGCCGACCTCGCGGCGGTTGGCATCCTCGAGCACCTTTTTCCTGCGCTCCTCCTTGCTGAGGAGCGGGCCGCCCTGCGCCTCCTGCTCCTCGTACTCCTCCTCGGTCGGGATCGCGACAGCGAGGCTCTCGCCCTCCCAGCCAGCCCACGGCCCGACATACTCGCGCTGCGGCTTCTTGGCCCGCTTGGCCTGCCGCTCGGCGCCCTCGTCGTCGTCGCCGTCAACGTTGTCCTGCTGTGCCCCCGCACCGTCTGCCGCGCCCTCGCCCGCCGCAGCACCCGCACCCGCCTCTTCTTGCGCCTCATCCGGGTCGTCAAACTCGCCCAGCGTGCCCTTGGCCATGCGCTTGCGCTTCATCTCGCGGACCTCGCGCCGACTGGGCTTGACGAGCGCAGCCGTCGCGCCCTGGTTGCCCATCGCGGCGCCCGCGTTGCCGACGAACGTCGGCGCAGCAGCCGACGTCCCCGCCGCGATCGAGGGGTTGGCGGCGTAGCCGAGGACGTGGAAAGTGCGCTGCTGCTCGCGGAACGAGTGCTCGGAGAAGTGTTGCTGCTCGACGTGACCCGTGAGGGCGTTCTGGCGCTCGAGCTTGTTGTCGTTCCAGGGGTTGGCGGGGCCTTGGACGGGGCGAGTCAGGTCCTGGTACGACGCGTTGTAGAAGATGACATTGTCGGTCGGGCGCGTCACGAGCTGGTTGGACGACGCGAGGTGCTGTTGGTGGGGTGGAGGAGCGGGGGGGAGGGGCGTCAGCACTGGGTGGTCTCGCACCGTCACGGAGGATGGGCACGAATTCTGAGCGACCCAGCAAAGCTACTGTAGCCTGCTACACCGCTCTAGGTAGCCCCTAGCGAGCGAGAGGAAAGGCACTTGGGACTCACGGCGGCGATGACCTCTGGTGCGCTGTCCCTCAGCGCCGGTGCGGCACCCGGTTGCGATGGTGCTGTGGTGCCTTCTGCCTGGATGCGAGCGAGACCAAAGGTGTCGTGCGGGTTGAACGCGTCGTCGTCGTCGCCGTCGCTATCGTCGCCCGCGGCCGCATGGTCGTCGACAGGTGGCAGCGCGCGCTTGCTCGCTGCCGTGGCACCCTGAGCCCGAGACTGAGGCTGAGGCGAGCCAGAGTCCGAGTCTGAGCCGTAGTCGACGAGGGCCATTGGGGTGGTGAGTGTGAGTGAGCTAATGGAAGTGAGGCAGGGTGGGTTAACTGGGTGAATACGAGGGACGGGTGAGGCTGTGCTAATCCAGGCCCAAGCCAAGCCCAAGACTGCGGCGTGCGGAGTCGCCGCGGGCGGAATATGAATCCTCAGCTCGACCCGACCCGAGCGCAACAAGTTGGCGCTCGCCTCGTCGCCTCGCTCTGCCGCTGCGTCTCGCCCTGGTCAACAGGCTCAGTAGGGGCACCATCTCCTCAACCAAGGGAGCATGACCCACTACGACGCCTTCCCCTTTGACCCGCAGGCGTGGCCCTTCCCCGGTCAGGTGCGTCTCGCCGTCTCCCTCTCTCTCTGTGTGATCGCCGCAGCATCCCTCGCTCCCCTCCCTCTCTCTCCTCGCCCCTGGGCCAGATGCACCGTACTGCGAGCTCACCACCACCCTTGCAGGCCTCGCCACCTCTCCAGGCTGCCCACCCGGGCGACAGCCTCGAGCCGTCGAGCTCCGTCTTTGGCGTCGGCGCGCCCTCGGCTACGTCCCCCTGGAGCCTGGACGCGGCCGTACCCGCGTGGCCTGGCACAGGGAGCACGGGCAACGGCGGCAGTCAACCCGCAGGGCAGCCCGCCAGCTCGTCGTCGTTCTTGAGCCCGCTCCCGTTACCCAACCTCTCGCTCGGCCCACCTCCTCCCGCCCCCGCCCAGGACCCCGTCGTCCCCAAACCCGACCCAGACGCGAGCCACGACCATGACGGGAGCAACGCCGCCCTGCGCGCCCTCATGGGCCAGAGCCCGCTCCTCGGTCCGGGCTCGCCCCCCTCGTCCGCGGAGGGACAGGAACTCGGACGCTCAGGAGACGGAGGCGGCGCGGCGGACGGACGCTCGGGGGAGACTGGTGGTGACGCACAGGGCGACGACCACAACGGCGCCCCTTCGTCCTTCGCCGACATGCCCGCTGCGACCTACGCCCACCTCCTCCAGCAGGCGCGCTTCTTCGGCCCCGCGAGCAACCACTCGTCGCCCGCCGCGCTCGAGTCGGCCGGCACGAGCGCATCGCTCGCCCCTGCGTCGACCTACATCTCGGCGCCGCCCTCGGGCGCGTCGACTCCTGCGCCTCCAGGGTCGGCAGGCGGCAGTGCAGATCAGGGCGGCCTGTCCGGCTCGCTCGCCGCCGCCGCCGCCCAGTACGGCCTCCCGCTCTCCCTCCACCCGCAGCACCACTCGCACCATTTTGGCTCTCCCGGGCCGCAGAAGCAGCAGCAGCAGGAGCAGCAGCAACAGCACCACTTTGCCCCGCCCCTCTCGCTGCACCTCAACCAGCCGTCCAGCGCTCCCTCGCCCGGCCTCGCGTTCGCGCCTCCCCCGTCCTTTGCGCCTGCCCCCGCGCACTCGCACGCTCATGCTGCGCAGCAGGCGCACACCCACGCGCACGGGCACTCGGGCGTCGGGCACGACCGCCCCATCAGCGACACCGAGGAGTCGGACGCCGACGGCTCGTCCGAGAGCGGCGCGAGCAGCGGCAGCGAATCGGACGACGACGACGCGCCCGTGCCGTACGCGGCGCACGCGCACCTGCAGGGCGTCGTGCAGGACCACTTTACGCCCGCGACCTCGGCGCACCACTCGGACCACGAGAAGGCGCCGAGCCCTCCTGGCGGTGGACCCCTCCTGTACGGGATCGCGCCGCCTCACGCGGGGGGCACGCCTGGAGGGTCGTCGTCGTTCTACCCGGGCGGCGGGATGACTGGCGCCGGAGAGGCGTACGACCCCGGCGCGCCCTACATCCCCTTCCTGCGCCCCTCGTCCCTCTCATCCGCGTCGTCGCGCTCCCTGTCAGCCGGCACGCGCGCGCCCGCCTCGCACCCGCACTACGCCTCGGACCCCTCGGGCGCGCTCGCCGCCCTCGGAGGGCACCACCCGCACGCCGCCCAGGGCGTCACGTACCGCGACGACGAGCCGCCCGAGCTCCCCTACGCGAGCGACGACAGCGCCGACGGCGACTTTGGCCGCCGCAAGGGCGTCCCGCAGCAGTACCACCCTGCGGTCGCGGCCGAGCGCGGGCGCGGCCGCACCCGCACGAGGAAACCCTCGGCTGCGGCGCTCGCGGCTGCGCAGGCGGGGCAGGCCGTCGCGGGGCTCGGCGCGCTCGGGCTCCAGACGCAGGCGGGCATGCTCGGGTTTGCGGCGCCGCGGCCGCCCCCCGCGCAGGGGCAGCAGCGCAGCGCGTCGGCCGCTTCGGCGAGCAGCAGCGCCGCGGCGGGGCCGTCTGGGTCTGGGAGCGGGCGCAAGCGCCACAGCCCCGGGGCGGACGCCGTGCCGAGTGCGGTGTCCGGTCCGGGGGCGTCGATCGACCCGCTGACGGGGTACCCGAGGCGGCAGACTGAGATCCCCGCCGTCGAGGACGACCCGAGCATTCGGCCCTACGGGTGCAACTGGTGCAGGCTCGAGCGCGGCGCCGGCTCGGCGGCGAAGGGCAAGGCGCGCGCGGAGGGGAATGGTGAGGAACACGACGACGACGAGGAGACGAGCTGGAGGACGATCAGGGAGCTGAGGGAGCATGCGCAGCGCGCGCACAAGGAGCGCACGGCAAAGGCCAAGCAGGACGACGACGAGGCCGTCATGATGGAGATGCCCTTCTGCTGCGCACTCGACCCGTGCGGCAAGACATTCAGTGCGTCCTGTCTCGGTCCCTTCCCTACCTTCTTCCCTTTGACTGACTCGAGCTCTTCCCAATACGCAGAGTCCCTCGCCGGCCTCCGCTTCCACTTCCAGAACGCCTCGGCCAACGGACACTTCTTCGTCCAGCTCGAACGCGACGCCGCGACGGGCGAGGAGCGCGCGACGAAAAAGTTCAAGCAGGAGGTCAAGCCCAGCGGGCGCGAGCTCAAGTGCCCCGTCGGGCGGTGTCCCAAGCGCTTCAAGCAGAGCGCAGGTGCGTACTCTCCTGAAGGCCTTTGCCTCGTGTGGCTCCCGAGGGGACTGGACACTGACGAGGAGCGCTGCGCTCGACTCGCAGGCCTCGCGTACCACCTCTCGCACACGCCCAACCACCCCATCACCGAGGCCATGCTCGCCACGTTTGAGCCGACGCTGCAGAGCAAGACGCGCTGGTGGTTCGGCCGTCTCAACAAGGCGTTCGACAAGTGACGAGGAACCCCTCCTCCGCCTTCCACACCCCGCTTAATCTCCATGTAGACTCTCGCTACCACTCGCTTTTGCCCACCCTCTGTCCTGTACTATCCTCGCTTTTGCCGCCGCACCCTCCCTCGCATGGAAAAAACGAAGCGCTCTCGACGCGTGCGCGATGCTCCTCCATTCTCTCACCTCTCGGGCCGCAGAAGTTTGTGCGCAGTGCCGAGAGATGAAATACAGTGCAGAGACGACCGAGAGGACTGAAGTGAACGAGGCGACACGAAGGAGCGAGACGACAAAGCAAAGGGGCGAGGGCGATGAGGGGAGGCGCAGGCTCAGTGCCCGTTGACGCCGTTAGTCGCGACGCCGGCCTTCAGAGCCTGCAGCTGCTGGAGCTTGGCCGTGCGCAGCTCGTCGTCGGTGCGCGCGAGCCCCTTGTCCGGGTTGGGCGCGAGGAAATGGGCGCTCGGGACGAGCTCGCCCGCCGGGTTGAGCTCGAGGCCGAACCCGGGGGCGTCGCCGACCTCGATGAAGCCGCCGTGCGGGACGGGCTCGTCGAGTAAGAGGTTGCCGAAGACGGGCGCGATCGACTTGCCGTCGGGCGAGTTGGCGATGTCTGCGCGGGCGAGCGAGAGGGGACGGTGAGCGAGAGCTCGCGGTGGGAGGCAGGCAGGCGAGGAAGGCCAGAAAGTACATTCGCAGAAGGGCGAGTGCGGCTGCGAGAGGATGAAGTGGTACGAGTACGGACCAGAGCCGTGCGGAACGACGGAACGTCGTACGCCGCCGCCTGCGCCGACACCTTGAGCACTGCACGCGGGTCAAGCTGGTCAGTAATTGATTCCAGAGGGCCGCAACGGGCTGGAAGGGCAACAGAGAGTGAGAAAGGAAACGCACGCTCCGTCAAGCCGCCGAGCCACATGACGTCCGGCTGAAGAATGTCGACGCTGCGGTCTTCGATGAGCTTGCGGAACCCGTAGCGCGAGTACTCGTGCTCGCCCGTCGTCCACTTGACCTGCGGCAGGCGCGCCTTGAGCAGCTTGTGCCCGTCGGAGTCGTCCGGGTGAAGGACCTGCAGCGTGGCTGGGACGTCAGCGGTGTTTCCTCGAGGGACGGGGTATGTCAAAGTTGCAGCCGCGAGGACCCGGAGGAGCTGGGATGAGGAAGACCGGACTCACCTCCTCCCACCACGTAATGTTAATGTTCATGTCGATAGCGCCCTGAGCGAGCTGGAGCGCGCTGTGGACGTCCAGACTCATGTAGCAGCCGACCATGAGAGGGAAGTTGTCGCCGAGCGCCTTGCGGTGTGCTTTGAGGAAGTCCAAATTGCGACGGACGAAGTCAAAGCCGTCGCGGGGCGAGTAGGGAAGGGCGACCTTGCTACCCCAGAAGCCCATCTCACGAGCGTGGGTCGGCTCCGGCCCCGTGAGGTAGAACGGGATGCGCCCACCGTCCTTGGCGCACCCTCCGATCATCTTGTAGACCGGCTAGCCGCGGAGCTTGCCGAGGAGGTCCCAGATGGCGAGGTCGACGACGCTGATGGCGGCCACAGGGAGGCCCTTGGGCCCGTAGAACGTCGAGGCCTTGAACATCTGGTCCCACATGCGGTTCTGTGCGGGGAGAGACGGTCAGCAGGACGGGACGCGACGAGTCGAGTCGACTCGGGTGAGCTGGGAGAGGAGCGTACCGTGTCGCGCGGGTCCGAGCCGACGACGAAACGTGAGAAATGCTGTTCGATGAGCCAGCACGCGGGCGGGCCGCCAAAGCCGGTCGAGACACCCTGCGTGCCGTCGCTCGCCGTGACGATGCAGACGAGCGAGCCGAGCACATCGATGCCCCACGACGTGCGGCTCTCGCGGTACTGCTCGTAGCCCGACATCGGGTTCGAGATGCCGCATCTGTGGGCCACAAGGGTTCGTCAGCCCCTGAACGAGAGCGAGTCGGCGCGCGAGCACGAGAGGAGGGGGGGCCGGGAGGCGCACTTGACACCCGGCTTGTCGGCATGCGGCTTCCCGCCGTCGAGAATCCAGTGCCCGTCCTTCTGTCGATGGTAGTCGCCGCCGTCACCGCCGGCCGCCGGGATGAACGTCTCGACCCTGGCGATGGTGGGGAAGGGCTTGTTGAGCGTGGCGGTGGGCATGGTGGGTGGTTGCGTGCGAATGCGATGGGAAGGTGAGAGGGACAGAGACGGAAGGACAAGAACGCAGCGCAAGACAGGCACCAAGGTCAAGCCTGCGAGCGGATACAAGCGTGTGGGGAGTCGGGATGAGTTTGCGCCGAGCAGGCGGCGTCCAGCGAATCGGGCCCTGACGAGCCTTTTAGCCGGTGAGCCCCGCGGAGGATGGTACAGACCGTGAGCATGCCTGCTTCCCCGTGACGATGGGAGGTGGTGCGGGACTCGAAGACTCGGAGGAGCTGATGAAAGCCCCTCTACGCGAGGCCGCCTCGGTGCGAAGCGCTGACTCGAGGAGATTGTACCTGCTAGGCAAAGAGCCCGAGCGCACTCGAAAGCAGGGTGGCATACGATGCGAGGGAGACCGCAGCCACCAGCGCCTCGTCCAAACGCATCCGGCCGGGCGCCCGCAATTTCACAGTGGCGGCCCCGGTTCCCTTCTCTCGGAGGGGCCTATGTCCGTGCCATGACTGCTCGAGACTCACTCTGCACTGGCTGCGCTGGCCACAATTATGACGCTTTGCCCTCTGCCTCTCGCGAACGGCTCTCGGGTCGAAGACCCCCCAGTCGCCCCCCGGCCGCTTTGGGGGGGGGCCACGCTGACTTTGAACTGCGGCGCTCGGAGCAAAGACTGACCGACCGGTCCGTCGGAGCTGAGCGCGCCCCAGCTGTGCGCCGCGTCGCCGGAACCGGCCCCTCCGAGTCGCGCTCGAGTTCGACTCCCCCCACTTCCGGCTCTGGCGGCTCTGCCTCGTCTGCAACCTCTCTGCTTGCCGCCGCCTAACTACTACCACAACACACTCAATGCCCTGTACGTCTGTACTCTGTCGGCAGCGCCAAGGTGACCCCAAAGCTGACATGCTCTCCCTCTCCCCTCCGCAGCCAAGTTCGGTCGCTCCGTCCCGCACGGCGTCTACGTACCGCTTTACACATTCTTTCACGCCGATGAGTCCCTCGACCTCGAGTCGTACAAGCGCCACGTTCAGTTCGTTGCTGGGGCTGGAGGTGCGTTCGCGATTGCTGCACACTCGGTTTCGCAACACTACGCTGACCGCGTGTTCTACTCAACAGTTGGTATCGTCGCACTCGGATCATCGGGTGAAGGTGAGTGTCTTGCAAAACGAGCAAGGACAAACTGGACAACACTGACGCTGCACGCGCACAGCCGTGCACCTCTCCCGAGACGAGCGCAATGCCGTCGTGTCGGCGACCAGGGAGGTCCTCGACGCGGACTCGGCTTTGAAGAACATCCCGCTCATCGTCGGCACGAGCGCGAGCTCGACGAGAGAGACGATCGAGTTCACCAAGGACGCGGCAAGGCTCGGCGCCGACTTTGCCATGGTCATCGCCCCCGGTGCGCACGGCCACCCTTGTTGCTTACGTCCCCGCTTCAAGCTCACGGACTGCCTCGGTCAGGCTACTTTGCGGGTACGCTCCACAAGCAGGCGCTCAAGCAGTTTTTTATCGACGTTGCGCAAGCGAGCCCTGTCCCCGTGCGTCTTTTGCGGTCTCCATGCGCTTTGTGTCTGTCGCTGAGCCTCTTCAATTTCTAGATCATGGTGTACAACTGTGAGCGCGGGATCCGCACCGAGCCGACGGCAACATGGCGAGCTGACGGGCTCTTCGCTTAACAGACCCCGGCGCTGCTGCTGGCATCGACATTGACAGCGACCTCATGAGAGAAAGTGAGCTTGTTTTGTGCGCTCGTGCGATTGAGGTCTCGCTGACGGAGATTCCTCGCAGTCGCAGCTGCCGCTCCCAATGCAGTCGGGACGAAACTCACGTGCGTTGCCGTCGGCAAGTGAGTTGTCCTTCGAGCCCTATCCTTTGCTATGTGTGTCGCGAGGCTTCGTATGCTAACCTGGCAACCCACGTCAGGCTCTCTCGCATCACGACGTTGCGCGACGACTTTGCCGTCTTTGGCGGTTTCGTCGACTAGCGACACCTTCTCGGCAAGAGTCAGGTGCGGTGCGCAATCCTTTCCGCCGGCCCAGGGAGCGCTGTCCCGACACTCCTTCCCGCAGCGCGCCTGAGCAGGCCGTCGCGCAGTGGAAGCACCAGGGGCCCAGGTCAGACGTGGGGGACACAACGTTGTCGCGCATCAGGTGCGGTCAGCTCTCGCTCAGATTCAGCTCATGGTACTCACCCCTTTGCGACTCTCGCAGAGGCCTCGAGACCGTCGTTGCGACGCTCTCGAATCGGCTGGTTGAGCTCGAGACTCGCCCCGCAACCTTCTCTGCCTCAGCCGCCGGATCCACTCCATCATCCTTAGCAGCGACGACAAACTTCCACCCGCCGACGCTGGGCTATCACCGCGACGCGACTCACTCGCCGAGCGTTGCTCAGCAGCAACCCCCACCAGACCTCGACCTGCCGCCGCCTGACCTCCTGGGGTCCTTGTCAGTCCCTCTCCACCTGCAAGCGTTTGGCATGCACGTACTGAGCGGCTCTCCATGTGCAGAATCGAACTCTTCTCCGTCGATGTCGCGCCGTACGCGCCAGTCCTCCACAGACACGACGTCGAGCCGACGCTTCGACCAGACGGTTCGCTCGAATGGCCCATCACGATTTGCGGCCTCATCGTCTCGACTCTCAGGGTGCGCATCACGCTGTCCTCACCCGTATCTCCCACTCGCACGCCTGACTGCGCTTCGCCCAGTTCTCGTTCGACCCGCAATGGGCCAGGCTGCCGCCCAAGGAGCAGTACCGAGATCGAGCACGCAGCCGGGTCATTTTGCACAGCTGCACAACGACCTCTCTTGCGTCGCTCCAAGCACTCACCCTCGTCGCGCTCGACGACATAGTGGTCAAGCCCTCGCCAAAAGGGTGGGGGGCGTTGAGCATGCTCACGCGGACTGGTGAGCGCTTCGACGTCGTTTCCGAGCGACACACGCTGACGTACACCGGGCCACAGCGAGTCACGTGCTGCTTTTCCAGGAGGAGGCCAACTCGCACCACGCTGGCGCAAGCGTCTCGCCCCTGCAGATCCTCGGCGCGCCCTCCTCGTTTGCCGAAGAAGAGAGCAGATGACGCCGGGAGTGCGTCTACCGCTGCTCGAGTCCTCGCTTGGCCCGCACGACCCGCTGCGAGGGAAGCTGACCGCTTCCCCGCCCCACAGGCTTCGCTTTCCCCGATCGGCACATTACGCGCAAGTTTCTCGCGCCCGTCGAGGCTTGGACCCCGGCCATGGTACCCTCGCTCCCTTGCTCTCCAGGCGCTTCGCACACGGCAGCTCTACAGCTCAGCTCAGCTCAGCTCTGCTCGCTCTCCTGCAGGAACCCACGGCGGCACCGACCTTCCGCTCGCTTGGGGAACACCCATCAGCTTTTGCTTCCCCGACATACGACGCAGGCTCTCTGGACGTCGCCTACAGCGCTCTCATTGAGGTGTTCGACCTGCTCGGAAACGTCCATGAACTGCATCGCTCGAAGCTCGAAGACGTGCAGCTCTTCGTGCACGAGACGGAACGCCTCGAGCAGCGCCTTCAGCGTTGGTACAAGTCCCTCCCGCACGAGATCGTCACAGCCCAGACGGACAGCCCATTCATCCTCGTTCAGGCGCTGTACTGGGCGACAACGATCAAGTTGCTCTCCTTGGTCCGCCACTGCCTTTCCCCGTATCCCTCGCACGCTTGCTGACGCCCGCGTCATCTGCAGGTCGGCTACCCGCTCTTCCGCAGCTTGCCCTCCAGCTCGGTCGCCGCCAACAGCGCTCACTCCGCCTCGGTCGCCATTGCCGCCCTCACGAAGATCATCCCGATACGCTCGCCTTACTTTGCATGGGCGTGTTTCGTGGCGGCGCGCATGCTCGTCCTTCGTGCACATCGTCGACGCGAGCCCATCGACCCGACGATCCACGACCTCGGCCAGGCGTTCACCGTTCAGGAGCGCGAGTGCCAGCTGCCACCTCGCTCGTGCGCTCCCACCTCTCTACTTCTCCCTGCCAGGCGGCACTGACCCCGGCTCGTGGTGCTTTCGCAGGGCGTTGCCTCCACCTCATCTCGCGCGCGCTGCAGCGGCTTTACTCGCTCGACGGGACCCTCGGCGGGGCGGCGGCACTCGTCGACCTGCACCACACCTCCTTCTCTGCCGAGTCGGCCCTCCTGCCCTCTGGCGCGGTCACGCCGGTCGGAGGGCAGTACAACCTCGGTGCGGACCTTGGTCGCCTGCCCGAGGCCGGCGCGCCGTCGTGGTCGGTCGAGGCGCCACAGGGTCAGCTGGGGGCGGGACAAGGCGCGCAGGGTGACGCAGACATGCAGATGTGGCTCGACAACGAAGTGCTCGGCCACTCGTTCGAAGGCTGGTTCGACCTGCCCCTCCTCGCCTCTCCGGCAGGCACCGGCAGTGTAGGAGCGCCGTAGCTCGCGCATTTGCCACGCATCGAGATCACTGCTGCAGGCAGTGCGCGGAAGCAGGGCTGCGGGGAGAAGAGGCTCAACCTACGCAACTCGGCGCCGCCGCCGCGACGACCTGCGAGGCTCGAGAGGGGAAGCAAACTCGTCCCTGTTGGCCCGAGCCGCCCCCTGGGTCTGCCGCAGCTTGGTGGGCATGCACAGGCAACGACTGTCGTTGTCCTGTCCTGCTCCTCCTCGCTCATCGTGTGGGACGCCGGGTTGCGCGCTCCCGCCGGGCCCACCTTCGCAAGTCGCGAGTCTCTTTCTCCTCGCCTTGCTCACGATGGCTGAGAGATGCTGATGATACTGCAATGCGTCTATGAGTATGTACGACTCTAGCCGCTCTTCCTGCGACCCCGTCAGAACCAGCCCGCCTACGCCGACTCCTCAACGGTCTCCTCCTTGCGCGCCCTCGACCTCGAGCGCGACGACGAAGCGGCGCGCCGGCTCGCAGGGCGCGAGACCTCGTCGCGATTGACCTCGGCACGGGCGAGCTCGAGGAGACCGCCGAGATCCCGAGGGCCGACGAAGTCCTTGCGTCCCTGGACGAACCACGTCACGATGCTGACGATGGCGACGAGGCCAAAGACAGCCACGGCGTAGTTCATGTCGGCCGCGGAGGGGTTGTTGACGGGCGGGAAGAGGAAGAAGACGGTCGTGACGGCGGTGTAGCAGAGCGCGACCGTGTTGCAGATGGGCCCTAGGATGGGGCCGAGCGTCCAGGTCGGCGACGGGAACGACTCGGGGCGCAAGAGGTGGCGGCCTCGGATGAGGAGAATTCCTGCCACGATGCCGTGTCAGTCACGCTGCTTGAGCTAGGGACCTCGAGAAGGGGAGGGACGCACCGATCGGCACACAGTACGACACGTTCAGGAAGACGACGGAGCTGCTGAGGATTGCGTTGAGCGCAGCGCTCGAGCCCAGGTAGATGAGCGCAAAGATGATGGTGAGAATGGCGGTGGTGATGACGGCGCGGTCGGGGACGCCGGTGCGTGGGTTCAGCTTGGAGAAGAAGGTCGAGAAGGGAAGACCGCGGTCGCGGGCGAAGGCGTGCATGTTGCGACTCGAGGCGCACAGGATCCCCTGCGAGGCAAACTGAGTAGACGTTTCGAGAATCGATCAGCGCGAGAACAACGGGCGACACTGACATGGAGGGCAGGGCGCGCCGAGCCGCCTTCCAGTGAGAACGGGGGCAGCTCCCGAGTCGCGACCGGTGAGAGCAGTCTCAGCTCACCTCCATGCTGACGATGGGGAAGACCTGCAAGCAGATTGCGCCCGCGACGTTGCCCGTTGCCTGGTACATCGTCTCGAGGAGTGAGCCCGCCGAGGAGCTGATGACAGCCGCCGGGTCGCGCATGACCTGCGGGCGCGACAGACAAGCGTCAGCCTTTGTGCTGAGTCTAATTACACACAGTGTCATAGACCGCACGCACAAAGAGAAGGACCATCAACAGGACCCAGGAGGAGGAAGCGCCGATGAGGACGGCGAGAATCATGGCGCGAGGCACGTTGATGTGAGGGCGCGGGATTTCCTCGACCATGTGCGATAGAGCGTCAATGCCAATCAAGCTGTGACGACACGGTGGGCAGAGATGAGGCCAGTCAGCGAAGACGGCCCTCATCAGTCTCGAGGCCGGGCTCGGATCTCCTCAGCCGCGCATTACCAGCGCAGGACTAACGGCAAGGACAGGCATGGGGGACGCACCCGAAGCTGGGTTGTAGGAGTCCAAGAATGAAGGCGACGCCGCCCGGGAAGCCCGTCTCGTTGACGAACGTACGGAAGACGTAATCTCCCGACTGGTAGTCGCCGCTCGAGCACGCGAGGGTGACGATGACGATCGTCCCAGCGCCCGACAAGGACCAGATAATGGCGCTCGAGTTGATGAAAGGGAGCAGGCGGCTGCCGTAGAGGTTAATCAAGGTTGCGACCACCTGCGAGGTGCGAGCGCGGGGCAAAGTCAGTCAACTGTTGTCCCGCGGCGGATCCTCTCGGGTCTGCAGCAGCTCAAGAGGCATGCACAGACGTACAATGAAGCCGGTGTAGACGACAAAGACCTGGTACGGCTGTTCCTCAAAGCCCGGGTGGGCGAGCGAGTACGCGCCCATGACCAAGGAGCCGGCCAGACTGCCAGTGGTCGCCGTCAAGGCGGTCCATCCCGCCCACGCAAACCACCCTGTGATCCAGGAGACAAGCGGAGCCCACTCGGGAGGGGAGAGGATGGCCGAAAAGTGGTACGGGCCTGGTCGTGGCCGGGGCGAGTGAGGTCAGCTATGAACGCACAGGGAGGCACAGCGGGTACGCGACGCACCGCCAGACGTCGGGAAGACGTGTACGATCTCCGAGAGCGACGCAGCCGTCGCTAGGTTGCCGAGCGCCGCAATGATGAGCCCCCAGAGCCTGCGAGGCGAGTCGGAAACGAAGACCGCGCTCCGTCAGCTTCGGCTCCGTCCACGTCTTCTCGGGACTGTACGCACATGGCAACAGGTCCGCCAGAAGGCAGTACGACGCTCAGAGAGGCAGCCATCGCGGTCCACGAGTTGCTGCAGGGGTGCAGGCGGGTGAGCTCCGCCGCGTCGCGTCCGACAAAACGGAGCGGGGTACGGACAGGATGCAGTACGCCAGTCCGATGAGCGACAACATGCTGAAGTTCTTGAGCTGGCCACTGTGTGTGCGGGGCGAGGCATCGGCTGATCAGCTGGTCCGCTCGCGCAGACACCCGGGACGACATTTGGTCGACGGAGAGTGACGACGCACTGGTTCTGCTCGTGCTTAGTGACCTCGTTGATCTGATCGTGGCCGAAGCGTTTCTCATGCTCGAGAGAGGCGCCGGCCTTGGGTGGTGGGGAGGACGGGACGGAGCGGACGCTCGCCGGCCGAGAGGACGAGGTGCCGAGGTCGCGCTGTGTGGCGGGCATGGCGGGGCTTGGGGGACGTGCAGCGGTGCGCTCGAGGGGTGCGTGCTTGAATCTAGGAGTGGAGAGCAAGCTTGAGCAAGAGAGACGGCGCCGAGGCAAGATATCCTCGTCGTGGGGCGACGCGAGCCCTTCGAGACTTTGAGTCGAAAGGAACCTTCGCTTCGCGCGAGAAAAAAGCCGCTCGGCGTGCGGACAAAGTGGCTCGAAAAGCCCCGGGCCAATCGTCGCGGTCACCTGCCGAAGTTAGCTTCGTCCCCCCGCGCGTCGCACTTTTGCTCGCAGGAGGCCCGAGTCGGGGCGAGACGGGGCAACTCGCGAGAGAGGGCAGGTTTGGCCAGCGTCGCAGATAGACAGGGCGATTGCGTCTCTACGCGGCTGTCCCAAGCTGCCCTTGTGCGCATGCGCGCGCGCTATGCAGCCGGGCTGTCGAGGACCCGTCGTGCAGCAGCGGGTCGGTGCGGCCGCAAAAAGCAACGCGCCGTGTCCCCTCAATCGCTGCACACAGCGAGCAGACCACGAGGGAGAGAGAGGGCGGACCCACGCTCCGGACCTGGGTGTGCGAAGGCGAAACGGCGAGAGAGAGGAGGCGCGAGCGAGCCCGGCGCAGCTGCAGGTCAGGCGCCGCGGTGCGACCAGGATCGGGAGCGACTCTGCGCGGCGCCGGCCTGAAGCGAGCCTTGCGGGAGAGTACAAGAAGCGATCACACGGCGACAGCAAAAAGAAGCGCTCGCCCAATGTGGGGCTCGAACCCACGACCACCAGATTAAGAGTCTGGTGCTCTGCCGACTGAGCTAACCGGGCTTTGCTTGTGTGGAGCCATCCGTTTAACGTTGTTGTAATCGTCTACAGCTCAGAGAGTACCATTCGAGCGTGACTGCATGAGACAGTCCGTATGGACACAAGTGCTCCAGACATGCCTTCCGCATTCCAAAGACAGCTGGAAGCGAGCGTCAAAGTGGCCTGTCGCGTGTTCATCAGTTCCACGACGCGAGCCGACTCCCTCCTGCTCCACCCACCTTCGGTCCCGTCGAGCCCAGACGCAACAGGACAGCTCGGACATGGCTGCTCCACTCGTGCCAGACGAGGCGCTCACGCTCCTGCCGCTCTCGATCGACTCGACTCCGCTCCACCCTGCGCCCGTCTCGTTCCCCTCCGGCACCTCGCTCCCCTCGCACATCTCGGCCGACGACCTCAAACCCCTGAACGAGCTCGCCCGCATCCTGCTCACTGCGTCCAATCCCGCCGTCGTCTTCCCTCCGCCGCCTCAGCCCGTCCCGAACGAGCGCAGCGTCAAGGTCGCGCGCGCCAAGGAGGCCGGCAACGTCGCGTTCAAGAAGCAAGAGTGGAACGACGCCATCAAGCTGTACACCATCAGCGCAGAGATGGCTGCGTCGCGCCCCGTCTTCGAGGCCAACATCTACGCGCGTGACGAGCTCGCGCTCGCGCTGTGCAACCGCTCGGCGGCCTACCTCGGCGCGGGGGAGCTCGTCAACGCGCTCGTCGACGCAGAGGCCGTCATCCAGCTCAAGCGGCCGTGGATCAAGGGCCACTTCCGCAAGGGCAAGGCGCTCGTCGCCATGGGTCGCCTCGACGAGGGTCGCGAGGCGTTCCTCCTTGGGCTCCAGTTCGACCCGACCGCCGAGGTGCGTCTGGCCTGCCTGTTCCCTCTCCTTCTCCGAGACTCGCGCTGACCGCCTATGTGTCTCTGCAGGATCTGCAACAAGCCGTCGCCGAGGTCGAGGAGCAGCTCCGTGCGCAGAGGGCCGGGTCGGCTGCTGGCGGGGCCAAGGCGCAGTAGCTTGGGCTTCGGGGAGCGGAAGGCGCGGTGAGAGAGGGAGGCGCATCTGTTCATGTTGTACTCGCACGCTTGCACCCTGTCCCATTGCCGCTTTCTTTCCCTGGCCGCTGCGTCGCGGATGAGCTTGAGAGGGCAAGCGCGTCGACACATCCAACAGCGAGTACAGCGATCATCTACGGGGTGTACGGAGACTGTCTACAAGCCGGCGAGGACAGGACTGAAGGCTGAGGGCGGGATAGGGGAAGCAGGCGGTCGGGCCTCAGCGCTTGCGCCCCTGCCTGACGAGCTCGACGCCCTCCTTGGCTGCATGCATCGCGTACAAGGCGCGTCAGCATTTGTTTCGGCAAGATCTCACTGGTGCACCATTTCTCGAAACCGGCCGGGTCACGAGGGGGCGAAAACGAGCGAAGTGGGACGCACCGCACTCGTTGCCGTGGCGGAACAGCCTTAGCACCACCCCATCCGGCAGCGTCCTCTCGGCGTCCGCAACGCGCCGGTAGAACGCCTCGATGGCGGCTTGGCTCCCGAGTTCGGCGCGGCTCGGTGGCGGACTCGGCCGCAGCGGGTTGTTGGGCGAGAGCGGGTCGGCAGAGTCGTCCGTGAGGAAGTCGTTGCTCTCGAGCGAGAGCGTCGATGCGCGGGTGGGAGACGACGCTCGCGACGAGGCTGCTGAGGAGGGAGTCCCTTTGCCGAGGCCGCGCGGGGAGGAGTGCGTGCGCTTGCCGAGGGATGGTCGTGGTGGGATTGGAGGCGCAGCCGATGCCGCGGTCGACGACGACGTGACCGTCGCCTCGCTGCCGCTCTTCCGACGCGGGAGGACCGGGCGCTCGTGCGACCCGTCGAACTGGCCCGGCAGGTCGGGCATTTCGCTGAAGGCGACGACGTCCTCACTGCGGCCGTCTCGCCCGCGTCGCTGCTCCTCTTCGACGAGCGACGCGAGGTCCGAAGCCGAGTGTGAATGGCCCCAGGTGACCTCGGGCGGGGGAGCAGGCGCACGGCTCGACTTGGACGAGGTCGACGACGACGTTGTTGGCGCGCGGGGCGCGGTGTCGAAGGGGGTCGTGACGTCGCGGATGTAGATGGCGAGGACGTTGCGCGGGTACTGCTGCGCGAGCGAGACGTACAGCTCGAGGTCCTGTTCGCCCGAGTCGCCGATGAGGATGAACTGCGATTCGGGGAATTCTCGGAGGATCACCTCGACGTTGGCGCGCTTGCGCTGTCCCGGTTCCTCCCACAGCTTGGCGAGCGCCGAGCTGGCGCCGCCGTACTCCTTGAGCGTGCAGCTGCCCGAGGGGAACCCGGCCAGGACGAGGAAGGCGCGGAGGACGGGCCACAGCTCGAGGGGCGAGTTGCTGACGTAGTGGAAGTGCCCGCCTTCCTTCTCCATCTTCTTGTACCACTCGGCCATGCCGGGGACGCGGATCTCGTGCAGCTCGCGCACAAAGACGTTGCGGAAGATGCTCCGCGTCCCCTTGACCACCTCGGTCCACTGCGCAGCGGCAGAACAGTCAGCGGAGATCAGGGTGCAAGAGCCTCGAGCGAGGGTAGCGGGGCAGGCAGCGCACCTTGATCGTGTCGTCGACGTCACTGACGATCCTGACCCCTCCTCCCGCTCCCCCCTCACCCTGTATCGCGACCCCGATCTCGCACTCGTCCTCGGCCGTCGCGCGCGCTTGCGCATAGCCCGCGACGTTCGGCCCTGCGCCTTCGCCGACACCTACGGGCCACGAATCGACAGCGCTCGCACCATCCGGCTCGAGGAGCTCTGCCGTGACGCGGACGCGGAGCGCATCGAGTCCGTTGGCCCCGCCTCCTCCGCCTCCACCACCGCCGCCGCCGCCGACCACCTCGAGGTAGCGCTTGAGGGCGGCTCCTCGCACCTGAAGCACCGTGCGCCACCCCGCCCCAGACGCGCTCGTGCTGACGACCTTGGTGGCAAGCGCGCCGTCCCACAGCCGGCCCGACCCGAGCACCGGGTACACCGACAGGCGGACCTTGCGGCCGGGGAGCTTCTGCCCGAAGAAGGGCATGAGGCGCGTGTGCAGATTGGTGTGCAGGCGGGGGAGGTCCGTCGAGGGCCCGATGGCGAACGGCTCGGGCCACGTCTCGGGGGGAAGGCTGAGGGTTGACGCCGACGCGGCGGTGCTGCGGACGGGGGAGGAGGCGCGGGACGACACGCGCGACGAGGCGCGGGAAGAGGCGGCGGACGGCGCGCGCGAGTGCGTCGGCGTGGTGCGGTCGCTCTTGCCATCGCGAGGCTTTGACGAGGTGAAATTGAAGGGGACGCTGCGGAAGCCGGGCGAGCGCGCTCCGCTCGTGGCGGCGGTTGGAGAGGCAGGGACCGAGGGCGAACGCGACGCAGCAGTCGAACTCGCGCCGCTGCGCTTGGCGGGGATGTCAACGCGGACATGCGGCCGCCGATTGAGAGCGGCGGGACGGTCGAGGATCTTCTCGTCGTCGAACGAGCGGGAGGCAGAGGTCGGGGGAGCAGTCGCGGCGTGCTCGGGCGTGCGGTGCAGGTGAGCGGGCTTGGGGTTCGGCGGCGGAGGAGGCGCCTTAGCCCCCGGGTCGGCAAAATCTTCCGCCGTCGGGCTGCGCATGCGCTCCTCGAGCGACATCTCCTCGGGTTCGCTCGTCGGCGGCGAGTTGACCACGACGTCAACGGTGGCCTCGGCGAGCTCGGCCGTTGCCTCCTTGTCGCCGTCACGCCCGCCGACCTCGAGTAGCTGCTCGAAGACGTCGCCGTCCTTGAGTGCGACGTCTCTGAACGAGCTGTCGAGGCTCTCGACGCTCTGGCTGCCTTCAGTCGCCGTGTCGAGCCCCGCATCGCTCGTGCCCGCCGTTGTCGGGATCTTGGGTAGTGCGGCAAACGACTTCGCGAGGGCGTAGAAGATGCGCTGCGACCGCGACGCTTGCGACAGCGGCCGCTGGCGGTAGGCGTAGCCGGACGTGGTGATGTCGAGCACGAGTGCAGGCTCGGACGCGTCGTGCGGCGCGGGCTGCAAGGTAGCGTACTACCATCCCAACCCTGTCAGCTCAGCGAGGCGCGTGACCCAAATGGAGGAGAGGGGGCTCACGCCGGGGAAGCACACGACCTTGTCTTCGTCCACCTCCTCAAACGCGAGAGCCTTGCCCTTGCCCTTGGCACTCGACGTTCCTCCTCCGCCGGCCGAAGACGCCACGCTCGGCGCGTAGGTGCTGAAATAGCTCCCGAGCCCTCCCCACCTGCTCGTGCGCGACTCACTCGGGCTCGGCGGCGCGCTGGGCATGAGCCCTGCGCCGGCGCCGATGCCGGCGCCTGCGTGCACGGCCGCTGCGAAGGCGGGCAGCTCTGCAATGTCGCCCCCGATGCGCCGCGTCTTGTCGAGTGCCCTCTTTGGCGTGGTGAGGACCCGCGGTTCGACGGGCGCGTCCCACGCACTGCGCCTGTCCCCGCCCCCGCCCCCTCCCTCGAGGGCGCTGCGCTCGTCGCGGGCTGCGTAGGCGTCACGGAGGGAAGCGAGCTTGCCTGCTGCTGCACCGGCGGCCGACTCGAGGCGCGGGGCAACGTAGGTCTGGGTCTGGGCAGCCAGGCGGCTGACCTTTGCGAGGGCGCGGGTGCGCAAGAGGGACGAGCTGGAGGGCATGGGTGGGTTTGCGCTGGCACTTGACCCGAGTGTCGCGGCGGTGGACGTCGAGGACGACGACGAGGACGAGGCGGAGGGGAGTGGGGTGGGGGTTGGGTGGGATGGGCGCCAAGCAGGAGGGGGCTTGCGAGGCGGAGCTGTTGGAGGAGCTGGTGGCGGCACAGGCATCCGCACTGCGACTCGGTTGCAAGCGAGCGCTGGGCGGAGCTGAGAGGGGAGCCAACCTCGAGGACGTGATTCCCCCCGCAAGTTGATGATGACGCTGCGCGCGCGCCTCTGTGCGTCTCTCGCTGGGCCCGGACCGTCGTCGCCGAGTACTGTACGAACTGCCTCAGAGGCAGCTTTCGCATGGGGACAGCCAGCCGCGCTTCCGAACGAAGCTGTACTCGCCCCCGACCGCTCAGAGAGGGGCTCGACGGGCGTCGCCGGTTGGTCGCAGGTGCACAGTGCGACCCAGAGTGTAGATGACCTCGCCATGTAGACAGTGCTGTCTAGACCAGGTCTGCGACGGGACACTGATGCGAGTTGCAGATCCGACAACCTCTACACACGAGCGAGCTCCTCCGAGTCGACCGAGTCTGCCCTCACCACTCACAGCACGGCGCGCGGCATCCTCTTCATGGCCTGGCGCACGCCGAGGTCGGCGAGGACCTCCTCAGAGCCACCCAGGATAGAGTCGAACTGAGTACGAGAGCATCTGCAGTCAGTGAGGTGCTCGCACGGACGCTCGACGCAGAGACGCCGGTTCCCGAGACAGGCGACCTGGAGAGCGAGAGCGCACCTTGTACGTCCTCTGGAACTGCTCGATGAGCGCGCCCATCCCGCCCTGCGTGATGCCGCGCCCGCCCCAGATCTGAACACAGTCGTCCGAGATCTCGCCCGCCGAGCGCGAGAGGAACGTCTTGAGGAGGGCCATCGGGCCAGCGAGGAGCGCCGACTGGTCGGCGTACGACATGTGCGTCATCTGGTACGTGACATTCTCGAGCCAGGCCTGGCCCATGTCGATTTTGTAGATCATCTTGGCGAGTCTGAGCGCGCGGGCGGGAGCGTGTCAGGACTGCTCGTAACTGGAGAAGGCCTGTCGGTGGAGCACGCACTTGTTGCGCACGACGGGCTGGTCGATGAGGCGCTTGCCCTGCGACTTGCGAAGGTGTGCCCACTTCCACGTCTCCTCGAACTGTGCGCGAGTCGGGCAGAGAAGCGGCCAGTGAGTGAGACGTGCTCCAGCGCGACAGCGCCGTGGAAGGGGGGAAGGGAGGGAGGGGGGAGGACGCACCATGAGGCGCGAGTAGCGCGCGATGCGGCAGCAGATGACCCAGCGTTCGTGGCTGTTGGAGAGGCGCAAAGGTCAGTGCGCAATCGAGAATAGAGCGACACGCCACGCGGGCTGCACGCACTTGAAGTTCGACAAAATGACTGTGCGTGTGTGCAGAGGCATACTGAGTCAGCGAGCGGAAGACAGGGTGCTAGCGAGGGAGCGATGAGGGGATGCACCCTTTAGGCCGTTGCCCTCTCCGCCGAGGACGTTCTCGACGGGTACCTTGGTGCCTTCGAAGAAGACGTATGCAGTTCCTGCTGCCGACGAGTAGGACGTGCGGATCTTGCGCGTCTCGACCGTGTCGTCGCGCTCGATGAGCATCATCGAGAGCGACTTGGGGCCCGTACGCACGGCGGTCATGAAGTAGTCACTGAAGTAGCCACTGCGAGGTGCGAGTCGGGGAAGGTCAGAAGAGCCATTCAGGCGGACGAAAGGCAGGAAGACGCCCTTGGTGATCCACTTCTTCATGCCGCTGACGATCCAGTGCTTGCCGTCCTCGGAGAGCTTGGCCGACGTCTGGATGCCCTGCACGTCCGACCCAGCGTGCGGCTCCGAGATGGCCAGCGAGATGAACTTCTTGGCCGCGAAAATGTCGGGGAGGACGCGTTTCTGCATGGCGGGCGTGCCAAAGTTGAGGACCGGCGGGAGGCCGATGATCTGACCTGCCTGCAGACCCGCCATGTAGCCCGGAGCTCCCAGGCGACACAGCTCCTGGATGACGACGAGCTCGTGCTGCCAGGGTAAAGCGTCAGTTGTGTTCGTAGAGGAGACAAGGGGGCGGGGCGCACGAAGTAGTCAAACTGCTCGCCCTTGACGCCTCCCGGCAGCGTCAAGCCCGCGAGGTGCTTGCCCGGTCCCATGCGCATCTGGTGAAGCGCCCACTGCGGCGTGCCCATGAGCTCGACGAGCTCCTTGCTCGGGCGCTCGCCGCTCAGCTCGTGAACGCGCGCCTCCGCCTTGACCTCCTCGTCGAAGAACTTGCGCACGGCGCGCTGCAACGAGCGGTGCGTGTCGTTGTAGTAGGGCGAGCGGAAGGACGGGTTGAGCCAGTCGGGCTCGGCGTAGGGGACGGGGCTGAGCTCGCCGGGTTGCAGGATCGGGTAGGGTGCGGGAGAGGGAGTGTCGAGGCGGCCGATCTTGAGGCGGGCGTACTTGGTGAGGACCTCTGAGCGGTGCAGGGAGAAGAAGGCCGTCGAGCAGTCCTGGCCTGCGATGTCGGCAGCGAGGAGGACGCCCGCACCGCCCGGGTGCATGTCGGCGAAGCTGCTCAGGCTGTGAGGAGGCTCGAGGTGTCAGCCGTCGTGCGCTGCTCCGCCCTGTGTGCATAGTGACGCACTCGTAGACATCGTTGTTGACGACGAGCCACAAGTCGCCTTCTTTGTTGTGCTGCAAGTGGCGACACGCGAACCGGGCGTCAATGTGGGGACGGGTGCGAGGGGACCGTCAGGAGGAGACCCGCACCTGGTTGACCTGCTCGAGCGTGAAGAGCTTTGCGGAAGCCATGGCCGCGGGAATGTAGAGAGAACACAGAAGGTGGACAGAGGCGAAGTGAGAGAACGAAGAGAGCGAATAGAAGTGGAGACAGATCGACCCGGCGAGCGAGCGAGCCGGATGGCACGGGTGCACGGCGCGCCGGCGCGGCGGCTCGCAGCGGAGCGCTGGAGACAGATCGAACCGCGGCCCGCAGGCCTTCAAAAGTCAGCGGGGTCGAGGGAGGGCGAGGCTGGCGCTGCGACGAGATCCTTCTCAGGTGAAGGGAGCCTGAGCAGGTCGTGGTTCCCAAGCCCAAACCCCTCGCGCTGCCCGCACTTGGCCAGCAGACGGCGCGGCGAGTTGGCGGCGCGCGGCCTTGGACAACGCCGTCCCCGCTCACGCGTCGTCCCGTCCCCTCTCCTGCACACCGATCATGGCACGCTCAAAGACGAGCAAGAAGGGTTCGAAGAAGGAGCCCTCGCCCGAGCCCGAGGAGTGTGCGCTTGGCCCTACCCCTGCCCTCCCGCTTCTCGCGCTCCGCCCGCGACGCGTCCCGCTCACGGACCACGAGCACGTCAAAACAACCCGCTGACGCGCTCCTGAGCCATCTTGCAGACACGATTGGCAGGATCCTCAGTCACAGGCGCAAGGTGCGCACGGCGCGCTCGCTCGGCTGCTTCCTCCACCGCCTGCCCCTCGTCACGGCTGCGTGCTGACCCGCGTCTGCTCCTCGACTCGTCCTCGCGCCCACAGCAAGGAGGTGCGCTCCTCGAGTACCAGATCGAGTGGGCCGGCTACGAGGAGGACAAGCCCACGTGGGAGCCCGAGGACAACGTCGGGTGCGCCTCCCTTCTGAGCGCTGCCGTCGCCGACCCCAATTCGCGCTCACCCCTCCGTGACGCGGCCTGCAGCGAGGGTCCCATCGTCGAGAAGTACTGGAAGAAGTGCAAGACGCCGCTCGACCGCTACACGCCGGGCAGCAAGGCGTACCGCGCCGCCGCAAAGGCCCTCAAGGACGGCGACTCGCCCAAGAAGGCAAAGGTCGACCCTTCGCCCAAGAGGAAGGCGAGGAAGCGCGCGTCGGCAACCTCGGACGACGAGGAGGCGGCCGAGGAGGAGCAGAAGCCCAAGAAGCGAGGCCGCAAGAGCCCGAACGGCGCAAAGAAGGTTGTCGAGGAGGTGGAGGAGCAGCAGGAGGAGCAGGAGCAGGAGCAGGAGCAGGAGCAGGAGCAGGAGCAGGAGCAGGAGCAGGAGCAGGAGCCAGAGGCAGAGGAGAAGCAGGACGACGACCCCGGAGTGCGCGACGACGTCGATGGGTACGAGCACGACGACGAGCGCCCCGTGTGTACGGACTGGGAGGAGAAGTACGGCGACAAGGCAAGCTGGGAGGTGCGTCTCTTTCGCTCTCTCTCCCTCTTCGGCGTCCTAAAAGACTCTTGCAGCTGACTCGATCTGCCCACTCGCGTGTTACCTAGAACGAGGTCAAGACCATTGAGACGATGGTGCAGGACGATGAAGACACCAAGCTCCGCGTGTGCGTCGTCTGGAACGACGACAGCCAGACGTGGCTCGACGCCGACGAGGTCCGCGGACGCTGCCCGCAAAAGCTCCTCGACTTCTTCATCAGCCACCTCAAGTGGCGGAGGTGAGCGGTTGGGGGTGCGAGGGCTCATCTGTTGGACCTCCGAGCTCGCATGCGTTTCTGGTCGGTCACCTTTGTATCGCAGGACTGTACTCGCTCGGGGCCCTCGCAGGCCATGCCTGCTGGCACTCGTCGGCTCAGAGAGCACGTAGCCCTCCACGCTCTCGGACCGGCTCGACGCGCGGTTTGTTGACCAGAGCAGGTTTCCCGACGCCAGCTCGTGTCCATGCGAGATCAGCGTTATCTCCAAACAGCACTTGCTACAAGAGAGGGGGGAGGAGAAGGGGCAGCTCGCCAAGCAGCGGCTTCTCGGGGACCGTCATGAGCGTGCGCGCATCGACCCTTGCAAGCTTGTGCGCGCTTTTGTGCGGGCTCGAGAGGGCGCTTCCTTGAACCGTTCATGCTTCGCGACTTCCCCTCAGAGCAGGTCGAAGCGTGAGGCCAGATCGCACGAGAAGGTTGAGAGAGGGCGTAGGTGCCCTCAACGTGAGTCAGGCTGAGCAGAGGTTTCGAGGCGGGTTTTCGCGGCGCGCATTTCGTCGAGCAAGTGTCGAGAGCGAGGCAAAAGCGTACCACAGCAGGCTGAGTCGAATTGAGAGGGCGTAGCCTCAGAACGAGGCCGGCCGGTGCTTAAAGTTCTGCGCCCCGCATGAGGTGTCCAGCTCGGCGTGGCCATCCCAAAGGGTGGCTACCTGCCAGCGCGTGAAGTATAGGCTGTAGGGAGAGGGCGCCGGACAAGAGTGAAAGCCTGGGTGTCGCCGCCCTCCGGCAAAGGCAGGCACGGAAGGTCCAAGG
>SOZI01000163.1:0-43639 GCA_006352295.1 Rhodotorula diobovata | reverse complement strand
AAAACGCGCCAAGGTCTCGACAAGGTCGGACAAGGTGAAGCCGTCCCCGGGCACGATGCTCACCTTGAGTTCGTCGAGTGTCGTTTCTGCGCTCCTGTCAGCGATGGCGTCGAGGAGGTAGCCGTCCTGGCCCGGGAACCCGACGTCGAGGGCCCTGAGTTGAGGGCAGGCCGCGACGAGCTCGACCGATTTGAGCGCTGCCTCGCGGTCGAGCGGGCGCAGATCCTCACCAGGCTGAGGGACTTGCGACTTGAAGCTGAGCCGGCCGACCTTGACGAGGAGCTCTGGCCGTGAGAGGAGACCCTCGACCAAGCGCTCGTCGTCGGTCCAATCGAGCGTAATCGCGTACCACGCGATGCGCCGCCCGAGGAGGTACCACTTGGTGCAGACGAGCGAAACACTCATGCCGGTATCGCGACGTTCCTTGTCGTTCCAAAAGCAGCAGTGCTTGAGGTGGTCGAGGATGAGGGCGACGACCTGGTCCAGGAGCGAGGGCAGGGGCACGGTGCGTCGTGAGAGAGAGACGCCGGGTTCTGCACGCAGCCCTGTGAGTCAGTTTGTGCTTCACCTTATCCGCTCTAGCCCACGAGCCATCACGGGTCAGGAGGGGGCGGGAAGGCCGGCTCACCGAGCGAGCAGGGGGGAGGTCGCGGCAGCAGAGTGCGAGTCGAAGCGCCTCGTGGCGGTGTCGAGGTTGACAGAGCCTTGGCAACTGGTCGAGGTTGCTGTTGTGCGCTCCGGTCAGACAGTCGGCGAGAGTGAGTGAAGGCGAGGAGGGAGAGAGGTCTAGAGGAAGGCGGCGCGAGCGCGGACACGAGACCGAGCCGACCCGCGGAGTCACCGACAGCACCTTGATCCAGCCTTTCCCGCCTCGCAAAGGAGCAGAAGGATTTCCAAAAGTCGAGGCGAGACGCAACGACGCTGAGAGAGACGCGGCCTGCGATACAGCGACAGACCCGCTCACCGTCCCCTGCCCCCTCGTCGTCGCGCCGCCTGTACATCGCCGCCCCACTCTAGCTGACCAGCACAAAGAGGAGGAAGAAGAGGATGAGAACACCGAAGACCTGCGAGCGGGGATGCGGGGGCACGAGTGAGCACGGCCGCGGGACGGGGAGAGGGGAGAGGGGAGAGGGGAAAGGGGAAAGGGCGCGGGAGCCGCACCTTGATCATGAGCCACCGGTTCGACGACACGCTCGCGTAGTACCGCAGGAGTTCGCTGCGTGGCGCAAGGAGCGTCAGCCACGGTCCCGCGCGAGAGCAGTTCGGCGGGCATCCGTTCCGGACCGGAACGGCCGCCGAGCGAAACAAAGAAGGGACGCAAGGCGACGCACGTTTGCGCGCCCGACACGTTGGCGGCGATGTCCTCCGTATCTGCGTCGATGCGCGTCACCTGCTCGCCCTGCACGGCAACCATGTGCGCCAGCTGCGAGAAGATCTGGCCCAGCTCGGCGACCGTGCTCTCGATCGTCTCGATCGCCGTGCTCCTCGACGAGAGGTACTGGTCGTCCCCTTGCTGCTGCGCGAGCTCCTGCTGCATGTAGCCGCCCTCGGCGCTGTTGAGCTGGTTGTCGGTCGGCGCGCCGAGGTCGAGCGCGAGAAAGTCGGAATTTGCAGGCGCCTTGCCCTTGCCCTTGCCCTGCGAGTCGAGGATGCTGGACCCGCCGCCAAGGGCGGATGGGGGACGGTACAGCGGAGAGTCTGTCTCGTAGGATGCCGTGTAAGGATGCGAGGAGGTGGTGCCCGAGGGACGATAGCGAGAAGGAGAGGACGAGGCGGATTGGGGAGGACCGGCACGGGAGCGAAGGACTGAGGTGAGCGTCGTGCACCCCATCCGCGGGGGTCAGCGCCGACAAGAGGGCCGAGGGCTGTGGTCTAGAAAGGACGGAGAGCTCACCGGAGGGAGGCGCGCTCCGCCCGTTCGAGCCGCCCGTGTACGTGAACTGCTCTGTCCGATCACGCGAGGCTTTCATGTTCTGGGGTTCGCGACATAGGGTCAGAGTCCAGCTCGAGGACAGCCACGACGGCAGCGCTCGAAGCGCGCGACGGACCTGCGTCCGGATCTCGAGCACGTCCTTGAACCCGATGGTCGTGTCGGCCAACTTGGTCTGGAGCATGGTGACGACGTTCTTGTTGTGCTCGGACACCTGCTTGCCGCCGGCGTTGAGGTTGGACTGGGTGAAGGCTTGCAGCTGGGCAATCTGCTGATTGAGCGCCGCGATGTCTTGCTTGATGATGTACGTGAGCTCCTGCGGGTACGGATGACTTGATGCATCAGCTGAGGCTCCTTCTGGTGATCAAGCCGAGCAGGCAGCTGGCCAGACACGGCGACGCACGCTGATCTCGACGGGCCGGTCGTCGAAGAGCGTCTTGCGCTTGGCGACTACGACGAGCGGGAAAGGGTCAGCACATGGTACTCATGACCTACAGGACCAGAGCCTCGGGATCGGCAGCGCCTCCCCGAGCTGCCGCCGTCGTAGCGGAGAGAGCCACGCGAATGCGACGACTCACGCTGCGCGAGCTTCTCCAACTTGCCCGTCGTCGCCTGGATGTCCTTGCCAATCTTTGCGGCCATCCTCGCAAACTCGCTCCGCTGGGCGTTCTTGCCGCCCTTGTTGCCCGGTCCGCCGGACTGGGGCACGAGCGGGGCGGCGGCCCCGCCTGCGGCCGACGACGACGACGCGGCGCGGAAGGCGGCCGACTCGACGGCGGAGCGGAACTCGGAGGTGCGGTCGAAGAAGGGGCGCGACATGGCTGGCTTGGATCCCCCTGCGAGCGAGGGGTGGGGGAGAGGGCGGTGACGAGAGTGGGAGGGAGGCACGGGAGGTGGTCCTCAACGACAGGGACGAGCGACGCTGGGTGGAGGGAGTGAGCAGCAGGCTCCAGAAGCAGCCGCGAGTTGCGTCAAGTCGGGTCGCGCGGGCACAGCGAGAGGCCGCAGTGGAGAGTCGGACAACGTTCACTCACGGCTCCGGGTGCGCGCCGTACGGGGAGACGCGTGTCCCTTGTCAGACTGGCTCTCTCGCGCGTGCAGTCTTGCTTCGTCGCATGCTGACAGTCCCCGAGACTAACACCGGCACAAGCGAAAGACCTAGTATCGCGATGCAGTCACTCAGGGGGAAAGGAGAAGGCGAGACGGACGGAGAGGGACTACAACCACACACAGAGGAGGAACTAGGGCCGCGAGAGGGATGAGAAAGAGGGGCACAGCGCAGGCTTTTGTAGGAGGGGAAAGGACGAGACCAGAGTGTGTACGGGTATCGAGTGGAGACGGGGAGACGAGACGAGGCGAGGCGACGAGGCGGTCCGGCCGTGGCAAGGGAGCGAGGGAGCGAGGGTCAAGAAGGGCGCAAAGCGCCGAGGTATGGCACGCAGACGAGGCAAGGGGACGAGGTCGGGAGCGCGAGGGGCACGGGGGGAAGCAGGTGTCCGTGGCGGAAAAAAGAGGCGGCGGGTTGGTCGGACGGGCGGGCGGGGGGCGGGTATCTCATGTGGCGAAGGGAGGCGATGCTGCTGCTGCGGTCTAGCCCGGCCGACGAGGATAGCGATGCGAGGGTCGAGATAGAGGACGAGGGATATCTCTAGAGCTGCTGGAAGACGCTGTCGGTCTGCGCGTCGGTGGCCGTCGGCGGGTAGAGGTTGGCGTCGAGCACGCTCCGCACGTCGTCGACCGTACCGAGGTCGGCCAGGAACGGCACGAGGTCGGTCAACTCGGTGTCGTGGCTGCGGGAGGAGCGGTGTGGGAGTCAGTCTGGGCGTCCAAGGAGAGACGGGCGAGCGTGCAGGGACAGGCTCGACCGCCAAGGACAAAGGGCAGTTGGACGCACGGGTCGTTGAACCAGCTGCTGATCGGGACGGCGTTGTTCGGGTGGAAGACGTAGCTCGCTGGCGAGTTGTCGATGATGATGCACTCGGATATCGGGCGGCCGAGTTGCGACAAGTCCTGCGGGCGGACGTCGGCGGGTCAGACGTCGCGCGCGCACGCAGAGCAGGCACACGCGAGTCGCTTACCTTGACATAGTTGCCCTTGTTGTTGTAGCAGCTCTCGCGGAACAGGCGATGCTTGACGACGCGGTGCACGTCGAGCTGGTCCAGCACGGGGTCGGCGTACTTGCTCAGCGACGCCGTGAATACGACAACCTCGTAGATGTCGCCCATCGCCTTGAGAAAGGCTGCGGATGTGTGAGGGCATGTCAGTGAAATGCCGGTCTGAGAGCATGGCGGGCGAACAAGAGCGGCGCACCGTCGACGCCGGGTCGCTTGATCACGTAGACGTTGTGGAACTGGTTCTCGATCTCGACGGGGACGACGTAGTCGGCCTGGTGCACCATCTGGGCGAGGACACACGTGAGCGTCAGTCAGTGTGCCTCCTGCAGAGCCGGCGGGCGCCTTGAATCGCCATGCCGGCTCGAGCGAGGCCAAGAATCGCGACGCACCTTGAAGCTCGAGTGCACGAGCGTCTCGTCGAGGTCGAGAACGAGGCACTTGCGCCCCTTGAGGTCCTCCGACAGCTCGTCCAGCAGCGGATGCGGCAGGCCGTCCTCCCCAATGGGGATCCCGACCCCTCCACGCGCGATCAGTCCCGCCTCTTCGTCCTCCTCCTCCTCTTCCTCCTCGTCCTCCTCGTCCTCCTCACTGACGTCCTCGTCACTCGTCACGTCCTCGCTGCTCGTCTCGTCGCCGCCGTTCGGCCCCGGCGAAGCAAACAGCGCGGCGCGCCCGCCCGCCGGCGCACCCGGCTCCGGCACGCTCGTGATGATGCCATCCGTGGCGTTTCCTCCTCCACCTCCTCCGTCAGCGTGCTTGCCGCTGCGCTTGCGCTTCGACTTGGCGCCGCTCGCGCTCGCGCCCGCCGCCGCACCAGCCGCGGCAGTCGCCGCCGCGACGGCGAGCGCGCCCGTGGGAGCCTGTCCGGGCGGGACGACCGCGCCAGAGGTGACACCCTCGGTCTCCTCCTGACTGAGCATGACGCCACGCTGGGTGGGCGAGCTCGTCGGCGGCGGCGCGAGCTGCGCTGCGGCCGTGTCGCCGCTCGACGCGGCGACGAGCGGCTCGGTCTGCGTCGGTGTGATGGCGCTCGCGGGCTCGACGGGCGCCGCCGACGAGGCCTTCTCATCGGCAGCCGTCGCCGTCGTCGTCGCGGTCGGCGCTGCTGTCGCGGCAGGAGTGGCGGCGGCGTCCTTCTCCTTGGACGAGGTCGACGTGTCGTTCGAGTCGGACGCGGGCTTCTCAGTCGCGTTGCGCTTCTCCTGCTCGCCGACGCGGGTCGCGGCGGCAGTCGGGCGGGACGATGCGCCCGGGTTGGCGGGCGAGTCGTCGTGGCCCGTCGAGCCAAAGCAAGGGAGGCAGGCAAACAGGGACGCGAACCCGCCCTTCCTCTGCTTCTTCTTGAGGCTCGGCGCCTGCGTACGGGGTGCGGAGGCGGGGGTGGAGCGAGAGGCGGGAGCAGGGGTCGTAGGGGTCGCGGCGGGCTTAGTGGCGGTCGAGGTGGAGGGTAGCGTGGTCGAGGTCGAAGTGGGGGCAGTTGCGGGCTGGGCACCCGACGAGTCGCCCGTCTGCGCCGAGACGAACTGGTCGGCCACGGACGACCGTTTGGAAGCGTCGACGGCGGTCGTGTCGCCCGTGGGCGCCGAGGCTGTGGTCGTGGAGGTCGTCGCCGTGGGCTCGTCGGACGAGAGGTCGCGGGCTGCCGCCGCGTCGTCGACCCGCTCGACGGACGAGACAGGGGCTGCACTGCCAGCCTCAGTGTTGGTCATGGTGGGCACGCCGGCGCCCTGGTGCTGCTGGATCGAGCCGGTCGAGGAGCGGTGGGCGGCCTTGGGCGGACGCGCGGGCTTGTCCCCCTGGTTCGGTGAATCGACCGAGGTCGACGCGGCCTCTTGCGGGTCGTTCGTGGGGCCGAGCTGTGTGCATCGGAGCAGCAGAAGTCAGCCAAGCTGAGCACGCTTGTCTCGGTGCCCGAGGGGAGGAGATGCGAGTGATGGTGCGAGGTGGGGCAGCCCTGTCGAGGGCCCACTCCTCGCGCGCTCTCGGTGCAGCAGAGTGAGCGAGAGAGGGACGCACAGAGTCTGCGATGCTAGTCGAGGCGACAGTCTCGTGGACCTGGGTGATGGGGCTCGCCGAGGACGCGGGTTGCATCGTCGGGGACGAGAGGGGGAGGAGGGGGGGGGATGGAGGGGGCACGCGCGCGCGTGTTTGCTGAGCGGGGTCGGTGTCGCGCGGCCTTGAAACGGTGTCCTAGTGCCGGCAGTGACTTCCTGGTCTCGAGTGACTGAGGCGAGTGTGGGAGGGCAGCACCGAGTGCGGTCGGCGCCCGACTGAGTCGCCTTCCCTCCCGGGCTGACCCAGTCGCTCACGCCAGGTGAAAGCGTCCGTGAGCTCGTGGGCGGCTTTCAAGGCCTGACAGTAATGCACCGATCTGGTCCGCGCCGCTCGCCTTTCGTCGCTCTCGCTTTCACGCACCTCTTGTCCTCGATGCGGCGACTCCGATTCAACTCCTCGCTAGACGGCCCAAGGCAATGTGCGGCGGCTTGCTCGAGATCAGCGGGTGCCTGTGAGTGGGATGAGCGCTCGGCGACCCGGACGCGAGCATCCTGGCTTGGCTGCACCCACTGCAAGGGCTCGTGCTGGACCTGGTGCGCTCTCCTGCCGCAGGCACCCGCGCTGGCGGCCCAAGTTGGTTACCCGCTGCCTGCGAGCCACAACCGTGTCGTAGAGTGCTCTGAAGACGGGGCCGCTGCCGCACGCACCGTCCGCCGACATGGGCGCGTTGCAGAGTGCCGTGCGGCCGAGGAGGTCCCTCGTCGGCCGCCAACGTTCCGCACGCCATTGTGGACAGGGGTTGACGTACCGTACGCTGTGCCTTGGAGAGCGCTCAGTAGGGCCGATAGGAAAGCAGAGAGCGGAGTCGCAGTGTGAGCCAGAGGGAAGTGCGCCACGGAGGCGTGCAGGCGGAGACGCAGTAGACGGCGAGGGAGGCTCGCAAGGGCTTCCAGTAGAGGCGCAGGGGCACCGCGCGCCGGCAGCCATCGAACCACTGGAGAAGGCACA
Source organism: Rhodotorula diobovata (assembly GCA_006352295.1). NCBI lineage: Eukaryota > Fungi > Basidiomycota > Microbotryomycetes > Sporidiobolales > Sporidiobolaceae > Rhodotorula > Rhodotorula diobovata. The sequence continues at coordinate 36,592 of SOZI01000163.1, read as the reverse complement.
GCCATTGCGAGAAGAGCGGGCTGACAGGCTGGAGGGTGAGGAGGCGAGCGGGGGGCGCGGAGGCCTCGAGGCGACGCGGAACCTGGCCAGGGTCACAGAGTGGCAGACTCTCGACAGGAAGAGACCTGACCAGGAGGCGCAGGGCGTGAGCGGGGGGTCTCGGAGCGAGGGGTTCGAGAGGTTCTCGGCTGCAGGCGCCGACCTCGCTCGCCCGCGCAGAGTGGCCCTCGCTCCTCAAACCCCCGCCCACCATGCTTCGCTCGACCGCTGCCCGTGTTGCGCGCCAGGCTGTCCAGCCCCGTGCCCTTGCCCAGTACGCCTTGCCACGCCCTTGTCCCACCCACCGTGGCCGTGCGAGGCGCGACAAAGCTGACCGGGTCCCCCCCCCCCCTCTCCCCTGCTCCCATCTCCCCCTCGATGCTGCCCTCGTGCACACACCTGCAGGGTTCGCCTCCAGTCGTCGTCGGCCCCGGCCCCTGCCCAGAAGGCGTCGGCCCTCATCGACGCCCTCCCCGGCAACTCGCTCGTGTCCAAGACGGGCATCGTCACCCTCACGGCCGCGACCACGGCCGCCGCCATCTCCAACGAGCTCTTTGTCCTCAACGAGGAGGTCGTCATCCTCGGCTCGTTTGTCATCTTCCTCGGCTACGTGTCCAACCTCGTCCGCGAGCCTTACCGCGAGTGGGCCGACGGCCAGATCCAGGTTCGTCCCTCCTCTCCTCTCGATGGCCTCGGGAGACATCGTCGTGCTTCCCAGTCACATGCATCCTCGCTGACTCGGTGCGTGTCCTGGCGGTGCTCGCCTGTGCCCTCCCGACGAGCAGAAGGTCAAGGACATCCTCAACTCGTCGCGCGCGGCCCACACCGCCGCCGTCGGTGCCCGCATCGAGTCGGTCCAGGAGCTCAAGGAGGTCGAGCAGCTCACCAAGCAGCTCTTCGAGCTCTCCAAGGTGCGCCCTCGCCCGCATCCGTCCTCCCGTGCGCCTCCTCGCAACGCCTCACTGACACCCTGCATTCCGCCCGTCCGCCCGCACAGCAAACCGCCGAGCTCGAGCACGAGACGTTCCGCCTCAAGCAGGAGGCGGCCATCGCGTCCGAGATCAAGTCGGTCCTCGACTCGCACGTCCGCCACGAGGCGCAGCTCCGCGAGCAGGAGCAGCGCGACCTCGTCGCGACCGTCCTCGGCAACGTCCAGAAGCAGCTTGGCGACAAGAAGCTCCAGCGCGACATCCTCCTGTCGTCGGTTGCCGAGGTCGAGTGTGCGTGCCGTCTTTCTTGCCGTCTCACGCCGTGGTGTCGCGCTTTGCTGTCGCTCAAAGGACACGCGAGCGCGGCGCTTGTTGAACAAGGAGCAGCGCACTGACGTTCTGCCCTCTTCTGCAGCCCTCGTCAAGTCGAAGGCCATCTAAGCGCTTTCCCTCGACGACAATTCGCACTTTTAGGCGGCGGCGGTGATTTCGAGGCGGGGCGAAGGAGCTGCGGGTGGAGCCGGGAGTGCGGTCCTGAGCGGACCGTGTTACCGGCGCGTGAGGGGCCGGGGCGGATAGAAGGGGAGCACTGGGGAGGGACGAAAAACGAAGTCAGTTCTCGCGACTGGAGCGCGAGCGGAAGCGAGCGAGAGCTGCGGGAGAGACTGGGCGCACCGCCCGTGTCCCCCGGTCGACGCGTTCGCCGCGCGTACAGGGGGCCGCAGAGTGGCCTGTGGCCGTCAAGTGACGAGAGTGCAACTCAGCTGCGCGAGGTCGTCGCGTCGAGCAGGAGCACCGCCTCGTGCCAACCACCCTTCTTGCCGGTCTTGTACCCCTCGCTCATCCTCCCACGCAACGATTCCCCCGCGCAAGTGACTCGGCTGCCTTATTGCCACGCTATGCCTATCCTCGAGTACGCCCCACCGGCGCCAGGGTCCTCGACTCCCCTCTCTTCCTCGCGCTCAGCCAACATCCCTCTCGCCGCGTCCAAGTCTTCAGCGCGGCCTCAAGCGACCAAGCGCGCATCTCTGAACGCCGCACGGACCGACAACACGCGCGCAGCTCACCCGGCAGCCGGCCAGGAGGACGTCAGCATGGAGCTCGCGCTGAGCCAGGAGACTCAGGCGCGTCTGAGCCTGCGCGGCGGCGGGGGCGGCGTCGCAGACGACACCGAGGGCCCTGGCGAGCGGTTCGAGGCATCTCAGGAGCTCAACGAGGACCAGGGAGCGGAGCAGACTGCGCGGGCAGGTGATGCCGACTTGACCAGCAGGAGGAGCAGCGTGCAGAGTGAGGACTTGCCGCCCCTTCACGGTACGCCCCGCGCTTTACTTTTTCAGTGCCCAATGCGACCGCAAGCTGACGCGGCGGCAACGCACGCAGTCGAGGTCCGCCTCAAGCCGACGTCGACGATGCGCTACGACCTGATCCGCCGCCTCATGAGCCAGCACCTCGACGCCGAGTACGAGACGCTGCTCACCCACTCGGAAGTACACGACTGGCGAGACGTGGCCGTCCTCGCGCAGAACGTCGACCGGGTCTGGATCGGCGAGTGCAGTAGGTCGTCTCCCTCCCCCGTTTCTCCCAACCTTCCCAAGCCTGACCCTCTCCTCCCACAGCGCTCCCTACCTCCGCCGTCCCCCTCGACGGCATCTCGCTCCACCTCCATGTCTACCAACCGCCGTCGTCCTCCCGCCTGACCGAGTTCAGCACCTCTCCGCACAACGACGACGACGGCGACTCGGACGTGCCCGCCGCGTCGGTGCTCGAGCTGCCCTCGCTCAGCCTCGAGGGCGTGTGGGACACGTTGATCTACGATGGGGACGTCAAGGGCAAGCTGCTCAACTACATCTACTCGACCATGCTCTTCAGCGACGCGCTCGTCGACTTCAACATCGTCACGTGGAACCGGTGGGTCACAGTCGCACCCTTCGACACGCACACTCACTGACGAAGCATAATCACAGGGTCGTCCTCCTGCACGGGCCGCCGGGTACGGGCAAGACGTCCCTGTGCCGCGCCCTCGCGCAGAAGCTCGCCATCCGCCTCTCAGACCGGTGCGCGCCCCTCTCCACCCGTCCGCACAGGGGTCAAAACTGCCTCGACTGACTGCGTTACCGGGACAGGTACGCGTCGGGCAAGCTGATCGAGATCAACTCGCACTCGCTCTTCAGCAAGTGGTTCTCCGAGTCGGGCAAGCTCGTCCAGCGCCTGTTCGCCCAGGTCACTGACATGGTCGATGACGAGAGCAGCTTCGTTGTCGTCCTCATTGGTGTGTCGCTCTCCGCTTCTTTCTGCGCGAGGACCGGGCTGACGATTGCGGAGGACAGACGAGGTCGAGAGCCTGACGGCGGCGCGGGCGGGCGCCATGTCGGGCAAGGAGCCATCCGATGCGTTGCGGGTACGCCTTTCCGCACCCGCTCAACGCTCGTATCAAGCTGACGAAACAATTGGCACGGGCACAGGTCGTCAACGCGCTCCTGACGCAGCTCGACAAGCTCAAGACGCGCAAGAACTGCCTCGTCATGACGACCTCGAACCTGACGGGCGCCATCGGTGCGTCGACGCTGCTTCGTCCCGTCCGTATTGTGCGACGCGCTGGTGCTCACTAAAGGCTTCCCTGGCTCGACGCAGACAATGCCTTCATCGACCGCGCCGACATTAAGCAGTACATCGGCCTGTGCGTCTCTGTTCGCGCCCCACCCCCTCGGACCCTCACTGACGCGTACCGGTTCGCAGGCCACCCGCCGCAGCTGTCTACTGGATCCTGCGGTCCTGCCTGAAAGAAGTTATGCGCGCGGGCCTCATCCCGCCCGTCGTGCGTCCCCATGCGCCTTTCCCTGCGTGTGAGCCTGTCTCGCTGACATGTCGGCACGTCGCAGACGCTACACGACTACAAAGTCGTCGAGGTACTCCAGACGACCGGCGGCGCGAGCGCACCGGACGCCGACGAGGAGATCCGCTGCAGCGAGCTGCTCTACTCGCTCGCGCACCAGTGCCAGGTCCGTCCTCCTTCTTTCGCCCTCTATCCTGCGCGTGCACTCGTCACTGACGCCGCGCGCCCCCGGCAGGGCCTCTCCGGCCGCACGCTCCGCCGCCTGCCCGTCCTCGCCCACGCGCGCCACATCGCCGTCGCGTACGCCTCGTCGGCGCGGCCGAGGCTCGCGACGTGGCTCGAGGCGATGCGCAAGACGGTCGAAGAGGAAGGGAGGGAGATGGACAAGGTTGAGGGTGGGGTGTGAGTAGGAGGCTGTCGGGGTAGGGCAGGGCGTGAGAGGAAAGGAAGCGCGGATGGGGAGGGGAGCTCGTAGGAAGCGCATCGCACGTTTCCCGCTTTCTTTCTAGCTGTCGAGAGCGTTGGCACCGTGGGACTTTTCTCGGGACGGGAGATCGAGACGTCGCCCGCGACGCTGTGCGAGTCCCCCACACGAGGCCGCACGCGCACTCGGGCAGGGCCGAGAAGGACGTGGACATGGCGCGACTGACAATGCACACAACAAGCGACCTGCCCCTACTAGCTCTGCATAAGCGCGACGAAGTCCTTCTTGTACTCCTTGACGTCGGAGCCCTTGATCGTTCCCTCAAGGCGCCGCCAGAAGGACTCGACGTCGTCGCCGTGCAGACGCGCGACAGGTCCGCGGCGAGTGTCAGGTGCTTGAGGACCATTTCCCGCTTGTCGTCCTCTTCAGAGATGGCGATGTGATGCGCGACGTAGAGTGTGGCCCGGAGGACGGCCTCCGGGGCGCCGACCGGCATCGTGGTGAACCTCCACCGGATGGGCGACGTCTTGCTCTCGGCGACTTCGCCGCCTGCTGCGGAAATGAGGTACTCGAGCCAGCTGAAGCTTGGCTCGTCGAGGTCGCCCATGTCGGCGTGGCGCGCGAGCTCGATCATGGCGCAGTAGGGGTGGATGAGTGCCGGTCGGAGCGGGCCCGTGTCGCGCACGTACGTGTCCTCGATGGCGTAGAGCTGCGTCGAGCGGTACTTGTGCTCGCCCGCCCACCCGTCCTCTTCCGTCAACCTGTCCGAGCGCCCGACGATCTCGGCGAAGTCGTGAGCGAGACGGTCGCACCGGGCGTCCCGATCGCCGGGCTCATCGCGGCGGTCCTCGGCGCAAAGAGTGCACGGGCACCCGTTGTACCCGAAGTGCCGCTCGATGCAGTCGCCGGTCATGAGGCGCGACATGCCGGCAAGCGGCACGTACGAAAGGTAGACCTCCTTGCCCTTCTTGATTTGGGTGCGGGCGCGGACGACGAGCGTGTCGCCAATGACCTTCCAGTACGCGTTGGCGACGCACGAGTGGTTGAACGCCGAGCCATTGATGAAGAGGCCCGACCACGCGCCTTGCTCCGTCCGCTGAGACGCCGCGTTGCGCATGAGGTTGAGTCTGCAAAGGTTAACGAATGAGCGAGCTGACCTGCAAAGCGCCGGCAATGGAAGAAGAAGCAGGGCGGACCCGTTTGTGCAGCAGATCTCCTCGACACAGCGCACGTCGAGGTCGACCGGCGCCGTGGAGAACTCGGGCACGCTGCGCTGTTGCACCGCGCCAAAGACGAGCGGGTTCTTCGGCGGAGTGTGGCCGTCGTACAGCGACTCGAGGACGGTGAGTGTCGACGGGTCGTCGAGGACGCGCGCGACGACCTCGGTGATGAGCTCCTGGTGAGCCGCCGGCGTGTACAGCTCCGTGTTGAGGTCGTAGCCGAGCGCGGGGAAGAAGTGGCCACGCGAAAGCGCGAACGCCTTCTCGACTGGAGCGCGGCAGAGGCAAGTAGTCAGCCTCGCCGTGCTGGGTAGCATGACGATTCAGGACCATCACGCACCGAGGAGAAGCTCCCCTGGCTCGATGTCACGCGTCGCGATGACGCCGCGACCTCCCTTGCGCTTCTTGAGCTGCGCGACACGCACGGGGCCAACAAAGTCGCCGACGTCGAGGTGTGCGAATGGCCCGTTCTTGCTCGCGTACGCCTCGAGCTTGGCCCACGGATAGTGACCCGTCTCCTGCTGACGCAGCCTCTCTCGGGCTGCGTCGACGTCCCGCTTGACGAAGAGCGCGGCTCCGCGGTCCCGCGCCCTGTCCTCCTCCTCGCTCTTGCCCGCTGCCGCCTGCATCGTGCTCCGCAACGCAGCAATCTCGTCCTCGAGCGCGTCGCCGCTCAGGTCAAGCTCGTTGCTATTGAGCAGCTCGGACGCGAGCTCAGCCTCGTCTGCGGCCCTCTGCTGTAGGCGCATCTCGGCGAGCGCCGTTGCCCGCAACATCGCGGCGCGTCCGCGTCCCGCGCGACCTTTCTCGGTCGTCATGTCGAAGTACATGTCGATGAAGTTGCCGTCGCGGAACCCGGACGCGGGACGGCCCGCCGCGATGCTGGACTTGCCGCGAGAGAGGGCGGCCGCCACCGTGTCGTCCTGCGTCTCGGCGGTCGCGAGTGCCCCTGAAAAGTACTTGGCGGCGAGGTGAGGCTTGCCGGCGGACAGGTAGGCCGCGCCCTTGATCTGGTTCGGCGTCGCTCCCTTGACTACAGGCGTCGGCACGTGGTCGCGCAGTCGGAACGCCGACGATGTCGCCCACTCGACCTCGCGCAGCCTTGGCGCATCACCCGCGTAGACGAAGACATCCGAAGCTGACGTGACACGGACGTGCGTCAAGATGCCCGGGTTGAAGGGGGCGACGAGGAGGGGTTCTCGAAAGAGGAATCCGGTGCCGGGCGGGAACAGGTGCTTGATGTCGTCGGCTTCGGTCCCGTAGAGCGGGTAGTTGTACATGTAAAGGAGCTCGCTGGGAGGCGCGCCGCAGAAGGATCAGCCCACGTCCATTCCCCCTCGAGGAGGAGAAAGAGAGCGCACGGTCGGCCGTCCTGGTCCTCGACCGCAAAGACGAGGCGGTCCGTCAAGACGGGTTCGGCGATGGTGCGACAGAGGAGGTACCGTCCCTCGTGCCTCTGGTCGCCTCCATGTCGGCGAAGCGGACTGAGGAAAGTGACCGTGAGCGCAGGCGCGTGAGGCAGGAGGGGGACTCAACGAGTATTACTCACTCGGTTTGAGCGCGTCCAACGGCAGAGTCGAGAAGGTCTTTGGCTGACCGAAAAAGACGAGGCGCCCTGTGCGCAATTCAGCGATGTGCTCGCAGCTGTCGCGGCGCAGTTGGCGTAGAACGATGTTGCGGTCGACTCTGGAGGGCTTGATTGGCGGGGCCTGCTCGTGTTTGCGGAGGACCTCGGCTGTCACGGGCCACTGTCTCGTCGCGTGGACGACCCGGGCTACCCATTTGTCCCCTGAGGCCGTAACCATGGTCGGGGTCGCGGAAAGAGGTGCGGGCAGATGAGGCCGGTTGGGGAGACGAGCTGCGAGTTCACAGGGGCGGCCGCGACCTGCAGGGGCTCGAGTCCCTTTCGACTCAAGCTGGTCCAGTCACAGAGCGGCTAGTATGTGGAGTGGATGGGGTGGACGTTACGTCGACGTGTGGACGATCCGGGCGGCGCGACGCGACTCGCTTGCGCCCGCGGGCTCGCCCTGCGCCCTTGGATGCCGCCGCTGCGCGACGATTAGAAGCTGGGCAGTGCGTCCCACAGCTAGCTGCCGGACCCGCCACTCGCGTGACTTTGACTCGCGCAGTCGTCGCTGCGGCCTTGGAGCGCCCCGCCTCTTCCACTCAGGCCGGGGTGCTATACGTCTGCGGCTCCGCAGGGCTTGTCCGCTGGCAGCACGCCAAAGAGTCGCACATGTAGCCAGCGCTAGCTCCTGTCCGTCCGCACGAGCCGCACGTCCAGAGCATGCACCTCCTGGTCCGCGGACGCACGCACGCTCAGGCTCCTGTACCCTTCTCTTCTCGTGGTCCACGCTGCTCGCGCTTTCCTCCGAGTGGGATATGTCCTCGCGTGGGTCGTCCATCCCAAGGGAGCTCGCCGACCCGCCTTCAAGCCCGTTTCAGCCCGTCCTCGCGTCCGCCTCGCGCCGGCCCGTCGTTCGTCGCGCGCTCCCACCTCGCCCGACCTCGGAAACGGCCGCACCCACAGCTTCAACCACGCCATTCGGTCAGATAGGCAAGGAGGACGAGGCTGCCGACACTGACGACGTCCTGAGCCTGCTGTCGGGGACATCGGGGTGGGCGGGAGGAGGCGACGTCGACGAGGAGGCCGCCGCTTTCCTCCCGCGGGTACGCGACTTGCGCCAGCGCCGCCCAGTCGTTCGCAAAAGGACAGTGGACGCGCGGAGACCCGACGGGGAATCGGAGCACCGTGCGGGCGCAAGCAAGGAGGGCGAGGCCAAGTTGTCCACGAGCCAAGCGGCGCCAGGTTCCGCCGGGAACGCAGCCCCTCAGAAGCCGCCAGCAGAGACCTCTGACGAGTACGTCGCGTGCCGGGTGGTCTCGGCGCATGTGTAGCTGACCCCTTGCGATGGGCAGGTTGTCACCTTCGTCGCCGAAACCGCCCTCTGCGCCCAGCCTTCCACCACCTATTTCACCTGCCGAATCTGCCCAACCCAAGCCAGAAGCGCGCTGATCTGGTGCAGATCCAAGAAGCCCAGATTGCAGCCGCGCTGTGTGCGCCTCGAATGCAAGCAAGGTGCGAGAGTCGAGAACGAGCGCGACAGGACGAACTGAGCGGATCCCGCTGGTGCCTATCGGGCGAGTCCAGATCGATCTCTCGAGTACACCCCGCGACAGAACGAGAGCCGCGAGCTGAGAGGCGAGAGATCAAGCAGCTTGCGCGCGACGAGCGGGCGAGTCGGCATGTTGACTCTCGCTCGTCGCATGCACGCTTCCCTCGTCCGCTGGCTCGCTAGGATGACTGGACCTGCGTCACGCACCTACGCCGAGGCGGTCGACGCGCTCAACTCGCTCCAGTCGAACGCGGCGACGATCGAGGCAACCCGCAAGAGCGGCGGCAAGAGCGGCCATGTGCAGCTCGCCGAGCAGCTCGAGTACATGCGCAGGGTCGGGTACCAGGTGCGCCCCGTGCCCTCTTCTTGACCCGCGCTGCTCACCGCAGCCGACGAGACGAGCGAGCTGACCCTCATCTCGTTCCTCGTGCCGTCCCGCTCGACGAACTCCTCGCAGCCCGCCGACCTTGACCGCATGAACGTGCTGCACATCACCGGGACCAAGGGGAAAGGGTCGACAAGTGCCTTCGTCTCCAAGGTCCTCACCTCGCTCGCTCCCGCCGCCAAAGTCGGCCTCTACACCTCCCCCCACATGGTGGCCGTGCGCGAACGCATCCGCATCAACGGCGAGCCCATCTCCGAGAGCCTCTTTGCGAGGTACTTCTGGGAGGTGTGGGACAAGCTCGACGTGGACAAGGCGGTGCGTGCACTCGTTCCCTCGTCTCTCTCGCTCGAGGCACGGCCTGACCTCGAGTTGCCTCGGTGCCACGCAGGTGGGCGACGAGATGCCCGCCAAGCCCGCCTACTTCCGGTACCTCACCATCATGGCCATGCACGTCTTCTTGCAAGAGAAGGTGCGCCCGGGGTCTACTCCCGTTGGGGCTTCCCGATGTTGACCCCCATCTCGCTCGGTCCCTCTTCAGGTCGACGCGACTGTCCTCGAAGTCGGCATCGGTGGCACGTACGATTCGACCAACATTGTTCCTCAGCCCATCACGACGGGCGTGACCGCGCTGGGCATCGACCACATCTGGGTTTTGGGAAAGACCTTGCCGGAGATCGCACACCAAAAAGGCGGAATCTACAAGGTGCGTCTCGCCTGGTGCTTTTCTGCCCCGAGACTTGGTATCTGACGCAGCGACCTGCAGCCCGGTGTGCCGGCCTTGGCGATCCAGCAGCCGGACGGGCTCGACGTGCTCGAGTCGCGCGCAAAGGAGCTCAAGGCGTCCTCCTTCACCGTGATCCCCGAGCACCCACAGCTCAGAGGCATCAAGCTCGGTGCGCTTGACCTGTTCCGCTTCGACTCACCCGAGCTCACCCCTTCTCCACCAGGTCTCGCCGGCGTGCACCAGCGATCGAACGCTTCGCTGGCTGTCGCTTTCGTCCAGTCCTTCCTCGCTTCCCCTCGCTGCCCTCCTGCCTTCTCCGACCTGTCCGTCTCGTCCGACGAGTCCTCTGCACCCACCGACGCCTCGACCCTGCCCTCTCTCCCCTCCTCCCTCGTCGCCCCGAACCCGCTCCCTCCGACCCTCGTCACCGCGCTCGAGCAGACCCGCTGGCCGGGTCGGTGCCAGGTCTCGCCTGATCCCGTCAACGAGGGTGTTCGGTGGTTCTTGGACGGCGCACACACGGTCGAGAGCCTGCAGTGCTGCGGCGAGTGGTTCGAGGAGGCTTCGCTGCAGAGGTGCGCCGTGCGATTCCTGCGTGTTCGGCGGGCTTGTCTGACACGCATTCGTGCTCACAGCTCTGACGCATCCGTGCGCGCCCTCATCTTCAACTGCACGTCGGGTCGCTCGGGCTTGTCCCTCCTCGGTACCCTCCTGTCCTCGCTCTCGTCGCAGCCGTTCCAGCACGTCATCTTCTGCACCAATACGACCTACTCGACTGGCGCATCTAGCGGAGGTGCGTCTCTCCTGCCTGTCCTGTCGTGCTGCCCGCCCTACCAGCGCTGATCCGCTCCCGCTCGACCCAGACCTGACCTCGAACGCCGTCGACGCAAAGGACCTCGAGACGCTCGCGACGCAGCACGAGCTCGCCGACGCATGGAAGGAGCTCACAAAGTCGCTGCCCGCAGGGACAGAGGCTGCGCAAGTGCATGTGCTCGGGTCTGTGCAGGAGGCGGTCGAGGTCGTGCGCGGCGCGGCGGGGGAGGGCAAGCGGGTCGATGCGCTCGTCGCGGGGAGTCTGCACCTTGTCGGCGGAGTGCTCGCTGTCGCCGACCTGCCACTGTAACTCTGTCCGCGTTGCGTTGCCTTGCCTTGCTCTGTCGAAGCCAAACCTTGCAAAGAGCGCGGACCGGACGTCGGGGATCTGGGAAGGTCTCGGAGGCAGGAGGCTGGTCGGCGTGCCGGCTCGAAGGAGGCCGGTCGCGACCCTCGGCGACGTCGCTCTCTCCATTGAGCTCCCTCCTCCTCCCCACCACCACCTCGCTCAGACGCCATGACGATCTACACGAGCCCGTATCCCGCAGTGACGGCAGCGGACTCGAGCGGCGTGTTCGACTTCATCTTGACGAAGCGCGGCAACCCCAACTTCCGTGCCGATAGGGTGGCCCTCATCGACGCCGTCAGCGGCAAGCAGGTACGCCAGTGTCCCTCACAGTGTCTCCTGCAGTCTAGAGCACGCCTGTCGGACCGCGGCGTGCTATGGTATGCAGCCGTCTCCCGCGTCGCCAAAGACTCGAGCGCTGATGGCTGTGTCCGCTCTCTCGCGACTCGTGCGTCCACTCCGCACAGGTCACCTACGGCGAGCTCGCGAGCGAGTCGCTGCGCTTTGCCGACGGCCTCACCCGGGTCGCCAACCTCAAGCGCGGCCAGACCGTCCTCATCTTCTCCCCCAACAGCATCCTCTACCCTGTCCTGCTCTTCGCCGGCCAGGCCGCCGGCCTCGTCGTCTCGACCGCCAACTCGGCCTACCTGCCGGAGGAGCTCGCCCACGCAATCCAGCTCTCGGACGCGGCCCTCATCTTTGCGAGCGCCGACACGCTCGACGTGACGATCAAGGCGTGCCAGGAAGCCGGGGTCAGCACCGACAAGGTGTACGTCGTCCCCGGTGCGGACGGCTCGCTGCCCAAGTCGCTGCCGCAGGGCATGAAGCGTTACGACACGCTGCGCGGGTCCGACAGCTTCGAGCCGGTGATCCCCACGGAGGCAGAGGCCAAGCGGGACATGGCGTACCTGCCCTTCTCGAGCGGCACGACGGGAAGGGCAAAGGGCGTCGCGCTGTCGGCGTTCAACATCACGAGCTGCGTCCTCCAGACCAGGGCGACCAAGGGCCACTTTGACCAGGCCGACAACGTCTTCTCCTGTCTCCCCATGTACCACATCTTCGGTCTGGTCGTCATGCTGCACCTGACGCTGTACAACGGCGGCACTTGCGTCGTCCTGAGCCGCTTCGACCTCGTCAAGGCCCTCGAGAGCGTGCAGAAGTACAAGTGCACGGTGCGCTCCCCTTCCTTCCTCCTTACAGCGCCGAACAGCTGTTGACAGTCCTGCTGCAGACCGCCCTCGTCGTCCCGCCCATCGCCCTCGCGCTTGCAAAGCACCCGATCGTCGACAAGTACGACCTTTCGTCGCTTCGTGCGTCCCGACTCTTCCCACTCGCCATGCTTACAAGCACTGATGCAGCTACGCACAGGTTACATCCTCTGCGGCGCCGCTCCCCTGTCAGCAGACCTCGAGGGTGCCCTTGCCAAGCGCCTCAAGGGTCGCACGCGCGTCTTCCAGGGGTGCGTCCTTCGCTCCTCTGCCCTCCTACGTCCCGTGCACTGACCCGAAACGCACACCACAGTCTCGGCATGACGGAGACGACGTCCGTCGCGATGGTCCCTCCCGCGGACGAGTCCATGCCGGGCTCGGTCGGCAAGCTCCTCTCGACGATCGAGGCGCGGCTCGTCTCCCCCGACGGCACCGACGTCCCCGTCGGCGAGCCGGGCGAGCTGTGGCTCCGCGGGCCCAACATGCTCCTGCGGTACCACAAGGACGAGAAGTCAACGCGCGAGACCCTGACGGACGATGGGTGGCTCATGACGGGCGACATTTGCACCAGGTCGAAGGACGGGTGGTTCGCCGTCGTTGACCGCAGCAAGGAGCTCATCAAGGTCAATGGGTTCCAGGTGCCGCCGGCAGAGTGCGTCCCTTTCCCTCTGTCACCGCCTCGGACGGTCCATACTGACACCGAACCCGGCCGACGCTTGCAGGGTCGAGGGCTGCCTCCTCACCTGCCCGCTCGTCGCCGATGCCGCCGTCATCGGCGTCTGGTCCGAGGAGAAGGCGACCGAGTTCCCCCGAGCATACAGTGCGTCGTCGCCTCTAATACTCCTCCCCTTCGCCCTCCCTCCTTCCATTCCCCTGACACGCAACTCGCCCCCCGTGCTCCCAGTCGTCCCCAACCCGGAGCACGCCAAGAGCCCGACCCTGCAGCGAGACGTCGCAGCGTTCGTCGCCTCCAAGCTCGCGCCGCACAAGCGCCTCGGAGGAGGCGTCGTCGTCATTGACGAGATCCCCAAGAGGTGCGTTCTTCTCCTGCCGCACGAGCAATCAGGGAAAGGGCACGCCGCTGACCCGAGCATCGTCGTGCCCAGTGCGTCGGGCAAGATCCTCCGCAAGGACCTGCGCGCGCTCGCTGCCAAGGAGGCACAGGGCAAGGCCAAGCTCTGAGCGCGCTGGCCGCAGGGAGAGGAAGGGGCGGGTACGCCCTGTGAGGGTGGCTGCGCCGGGGTCGCGCGATGGTGGCGCGCCCATGTACGACTTGGGTCTCTTTCCTTCTCCGACTTGGGGCTTCCTCGCTCGGTTCCTCTCTGTTTGTCGCAATCCGTGTCGTGTCGTGTCGCTGTCGTTTGCATTGCCCGAGCAGAGAGGTCCGGAGCGCGAAAGCGAAGATCAAAGGGGCGTGCGCACGTGGCCAAAGCGTTGCATCGTGGCTGGTCATCCTCAAGCGCCGTCCAGCGTCTGTACAGTCAAGCGTCGTGCCCCCTCCCGCCCGCGGGGCAGCTCACCTCCCGAGCGGCCCCTGCTTCACTGCCTGTTGCGCTTCCTCGCCCTCGCGGCCGCGCCCCCGCCCGTCGGACTCCCGCCCGCGCCGCGCGCCTGCGCGCCCCCGCCCGCCCCACCACCGAGGCCCGCCATGCCGGCGCGGAGAGCCGCGAAGGCGCCGCCGCCCGAGCCCGGGCCCGAGGAGGCAGTCGAAGAAGGGTCGACGTCCATGTCCCCCGCTTCGAGGTCCCCCTGGCTCTCCTTGTCCTTGTCCTTGTCCTTCTTCCCCCCCGCGCCCCCGCCACGGCCCTTCCCCCCGCCCGCGCCGTCCTTCTTCCCGACAACCTCGACCACGTCCCTCACGCGCCGGGCATGCGCCTCCTGCTCTGTCGCGTCGGCCTCGGCACGGGCGTGCAGGGTGTCGATCGAGGCCGAGAGGGACGCGATGAGGCTGTGGAGGGTGCGTTGGAAGGTGAGGAGGGAGGAGAGGAGCGAGTCGGGGGTCGGGGCGGCGGCGGTGGCGGTGGAGGGGGGCGATGAGGCGGACGAGGGGTCGACCTCCATGGGCTCCTCGGCCGCCGCCGGCGGCGACGCGCGGCGCACGTCGCGTCCCTGGGCGGAGAGGACCTCGAGGCGCTGTGCGCGGGCGTCGAGCTTGCCGCGGAGGACGTTGGCGTAGAAGGCGGCGATGAGGAGGTCCTCGAGGGTGGGGACGTCCGGGAGGGAGAGGAGAGAGAGGAGGGTCGAGTAGGGGATGGACTGCGCGGGGGGAGGAAGGGCCGGGGTGTGAGTGCGGAGACGGAGGGGTAGGGAGGAGGGAGACTACTGGAGAGGGAGACGCACGCGCTGCGACGAGGCGAGCGTGAGGAGGGTGAGGTGGCGGAGCTTGGTCTCCTGCTCGGGCGTCAGGGTCGGGTAGCTGTCGCGCTTGGCTGCGTGGGTCTCGCGCTGTCAGTACCAACCGGGAGGAGGCTGGAACAAGGTACTGCGGCGCACCGTCGTAGTCGGCCCAGGTGCCGTAGGCGAACAGGTCGAGGAGGCGGTACTGGGCCGCGTGCTGCTCGTGGTTGGCGAGCTGCGGCGGGGGTAGCTCTCGGTCAGTTGGGAACTCAGTGAGGAAGGTACAGCAGACGAGAGACGCACGTCGCGGATGCTGGGCTGGTCGAGGAGCTCGCCGAAGACGTAGACGCCCGGGGCGGCGACGGCCTGCGAGACGAGGTCGGCGGCGCCAGCGCCACGAGCCGACTTGGCAAGGAGGAGGAAGGGCTGTGTGACGGGGTGGGATGGAGCTGGGTCAGTGAGTGTGCTGAGTGCGGATGAGCTGGTGGAGCGAGTGTGGGGGGTCGATGAGGACGAGGCTCGGGGGGAGCGAGTGGGGAGGGGGGCATGGAGCGCAGGGCAGGCAGTGGTGGAGGTACCAGGACAAGGGTAGACAGGTGCCTACAGACTCGCCTCTAGTTTTGGCGGGGGAGCGAACGAGGGACCCGAGGGGCGAGGGTGGAGCGGGGTGTGCGCGTCGAGGGGTTGCTCGGCGCGTTGGCCAATGGTGGTGTAGGCGGCAAAGTCGTCCTTGTCGGTGCTCATGGCGGGCGCACAGATGCTAGGGGGAGGGGGAAGGGGAGGGGGAGAGCCACTCCGAGTCGACCGACGTCGTCCTCTCGACCCAACCACCCTAGCCCGCATGCTGCCTCGTACAGGAGGTCACTCTGCCACGACTACGTCGGCAGGGGACGCTGCCGTGCGCTCGACCGACTGTGACGCGCTCGTGTCTCGCTGCTGCGCGTCGTCGCTCGGCTACCTCGACGACCCTCTCTCGCACCTCTTCCTCTCGCCCCAACAGCGCAGGAACCCTGAACGCCGCCCGCCGTTGATCAACCTCGGCACCCACGCACGCACCTACGCCACCGACTCGCTCGTCGTCGACTTTCTCGCGTCGCACGCCCAGGTGGGGCGCCAGGCCCAGGTCCTCTCCCTCGGCGCAGGCACAGACTCGCGCTTCTGGAGACTCCGAAAACGCTGCCACGAACAAGCCAAGGAATGGAACTGCGCCAGGTGGGTCGAGGTCGACTTTCCAGAGGCGACGGCCGCCAAAGCCCGCATTGTCGCGTCCAAAGTCCAGCTCAGGGACGCCCTCGGCGGACCCATCAAGAGTGGTGCGTACAGCCCCCACTGTCGTCGCCCGGTTCAGCCGTACCGACCCGCTTGCCCTCCCGCGCAGAGCACGGCGGCCAAGGCTTGTCCTCCCCGCTGTACGCGCTCCTCCCAGGCGACATCCGCTCCCTCAACTCCCTCTCGGCCTCGCTCCTCTCTCCCTCTTCATCCTCCTCCTCCTCCTCCTCTTCCTCCTCCACCTCCGCAATTCCCCCCTTTGAGCCCCCTCTCTCCCCTCACCTCCCCACCCTCCTCCTCCTCGAGTGCGTCCTCGTCTACGTCCCCCCCGCCGACTCGGACGCGCTCCTCGCCTGGTTCGCGACGACCTGGGGCGCCCACGATGCCGGTGGGGGTGCAGTCGTCATGTATGACCCGTTTGGGCTCGACGACAAGTTCGGAGAGGTCATGAAGAGGAACTTGGCCGTGCGTCTGACTCTTCCTCCTCCCTTCCCTCCCCCCTCTCTTCCCCTTTCCCTCTCCCCTCCTTCTCTCTCTCCCACCCCCGGACCCTCGTACCCTGACCCCCCCAACCCCCCCGCACAGGCGCGCGGCCTCTCCCTCCCCGGCGCGCCCGCCACCCCGTCCCTCGGCTCCCTCCCCGCGCGGCTCGAGCGCGCCGGCGTCCGTGGGCCCGTCGGAGCCCGCACGGTCAGGGACGTGAGGGAGAGGTGCCTCCCGCGGGCGGAGCTCGAGCGGTGCGTCCCCCCCCCCCCCCCCGCCTTCCGCTCTCTCTCTTTCGTCGCATCGCGGAGAGCGAGAGACTGACAGGAGCGAACCCCCCGCCGCCCCCCGGCCCGCAGCGTCAACGCCATCGAGCGCATCGACGAGGTCGAGGAGCTCAACCTCGTGCTCGAGCACTATGCCGTCACGTGGGGGAACTTGCGCCCTCGCGAGGGCCAGACGGGGTGCGAGATTGGGCTGAGGGACGCGGTGTGGGAAGGGGCGTAGCGCGGCTGGCGGTTGAGGTCGGGAGGGAGGAGCGCAGCACCGCATCGCATCGCATTCTCGCAGGCTTCTGCCTCACGACCATCTCTCGACTCAGACCGTTCCCGCGAGGCAAGGCTGACTCGTTGCTCGAGCTATGATCCCCCGTCCTTCAAGGACGACGCCGCCGCAATGGGGCGGCCACCTGCCTGACCCACTCAACTAAACATCTCCCTCCCCGCCCCATCCCTCTCCAACTCGACGCCCATCAGTCCCCTCTCCCAACTGAGCGGCTCGGTCCACCCGCCTCCGGGGAGGAGCGGGAGCTCGAGCACGCGCGCGAGGGAGGTCGCGAGCTCGTGTGCGAGGGGGGCGGACGGGCCCTCGGCGGTGTAGGCGAGGAGGGCGGCGATGCGGGGTGCCGGGGCCGGGGCGGGGGAGGAGGGCGCGGAGAGGGAGGAGAGGAGGGAGCGGGTGAGGCCGGCGTGGGGGAGGGAGGGGAGGGAGGTGGGGGAGGGGGAGGGGGAGGAGTAGGGAGGCGCGAGGGACTGGAGGGCGGTGAAGAGGGGCGACGAGGCGGTGGAAGAGGAGGACGACGAGGGGATGAGGTGTCGCAGCGGGGTCGGGCTGCAAGCAGGCGGACCAGTCAGTTGACATGCTCTGGGTAGAACAAGGCACGCGAACCAGTGCGACGCAGGCCCGTCCAGGCGCCCGGAAGAGAGAGCACCGCCCGACTCACGCATTGAGCGCCTCGTCCCCCCTCATGGCCGCATCCACCCCCGCGACAACCAGTACGTCCCTGAACCCTCCCGCTGCGACGAACCTGTGCATCGCGTCGAGGTGGTGTGCCTTGCGGGCGCGGATGACGGGCGCGCGGGGGAGGACGAGCGTGAGGGAGCGGGACGAGTTGGTGTAGACTGCGGCCGGCGGGTAGGTCGCGGTAAGGAAGTCAGCTCTCTCTCTCCTGGCTCGGCAGCCGCTTCGAGTGAGCAGCGTGAGGAGAGATTGCGGCGCACCCTCTGTCCCGAGTGAGAGTCCCTCCGAGTCCGTCTCCCCTCCGCCGTCAGACCCAGGTAGTGCGTCCCGGCCCCCGACGGCGGGGACGTAGTCCCGCACGCCGAGGTACCCGACGAGTTCGAGCGCGCAGTTGTGCACGAGGAGGTCACATGCGAGCTGGGCGACGCTCGACAGCGAGGGTTGCGGCTGTGTGAGGTGAGGCGGAGAGGGGGGTCGTCAGCGGGGGGAGATGAGGAAGTAGGAGGGGAGAGGGACGCACGAGGACGAGGGTCGAGGAGGCGAAAGAGGGTGCAGTGGTGCCTGGCAGGGGGATGAAGTAGTCCATGGCGGATCTTCTCCTGGCGACGTCAAGTGGGGAGAGCGAGAGAGAGGCTCGGGTGGTTCCAAGTCCGGGTGAGGAGGGGCAGGCGTTCGTGGCGCTCAAGCGCGGTGGTTCGTTGCTTCTCGGGCGGGGCTCTCTGTGACGGAACTCAAGAGCGAGTCCCTCGAAGTGCCAGTGCGCGCCGGGCCAACGAGCGAGCCAGACGCTCGAGCCGCCGTCTCTCGCGGACACCGCTTGTTGGCCACATGATGCCAACACCGCCCTCAATACAGTCACTGCTTAGTTCTACATTCTCCAAAGGTCGAGGCGACGAGACCGTCGACGCGGCGAAGGCGGGCGGGCGTGCGGACCCGTGGGCGTCTTCGGACGCGGTCCCCGGTGTCGGCAACGAGCGATGTCGTACGCGCCTAGAGAGGCGAGCCGACGGCCTCGCACTTGGTGGCGCAGTCGATCGGGTACTTGGCGTTGCACCTGCGCAGTGAGGGAGAGGGGCGTCAGTGAAGGGTCGACGAGACAGCCCCCAGCTGCGCGAGACCGGGCGGCGCTGGCGACACGGAGACCCAGACACGCGCGATGCGCTGACTCACTCGGCCTTGTTTTTGGTGGCGTGGCGCTGGACGCACTTGAGGCCGCCCTCGTGCTTGTAGCCCTGCTTGCCGATCTGCGAGACGAGGAGAAGAGGGTCAGCGCGGATTCGACGGGCTCGCCTGCATCGCGGCGTCGAGCGGGTCGTCGCCCTTCCGCGACTAGGCTGGAGAGCCGATATGGATCCAGCTAGGAAAGGGAAGAAGAAGAGGACGCACGTCTCCGATGATCTTGTCGCCGTCGTCGTCCTTCTTGATGCAGCGCACGAGCAGGTCCGGGCACGGCCCGTCAAAGCGGTCGTACACCTCGGTGGCCTTGTCCTGCACCGCTGCAGCGGCGCCGCGGACATTGTCCGACACCTCGTCGGCGGCGAACGTGAGCTGGTCCTGCACCTGGCCGGCGAGGTCGGCGGCGCGGTCCTGGATGCCGGCGGCAAAGACGGCCGGGGCGGCGAGGGCGAGGAGGGCGACGAGAGGGAAGCGCATGTTGGTTCGAGTGTGTGAGTGGGTGGGTGTGTGTGTGCGTGTAGAGATGTGTACGAGTGGTGGCGGAGAGTGTGGGGAAGGGAGAGAGAGGGGAGAGGGGAGAGGGGAGGGGCGTCGGGAGTTGCCCCGCTCCGCTGTGCGAGCTGGGCAAGCGTCAGCGACCCGGGCGATCACACTTGTCGAGCGGCGCAGGCAGGCTGGCGCAGGGCCGCGACCGGACGATCCTGCGAGTCCCCCCTTCCCTCCTCGAGCAAAGCCATGACGCGCATCAACTCCCTTGTGACCCGCGGCCGGTCGCTCGACGGGCGGATCTGCGAGGCACGCCGTCGGTGGGCTCGCTCGAGAGTGATGAGTGGTCCCGAGTGGTGCACCATGCATGCCACTGCGAAGCGTCAGCGCTCCGCTTCGACAG
The DNA here is from genome assembly GCA_006352295.1 of Rhodotorula diobovata. NCBI lineage: Eukaryota > Fungi > Basidiomycota > Microbotryomycetes > Sporidiobolales > Sporidiobolaceae > Rhodotorula > Rhodotorula diobovata. The sequence goes on along the minus strand of SOZI01000163.1, from coordinate 17,162 downwards.
CAAGAGCAGAATCGGCGGGAGGAGCTGTTGTCAGCAGTGCGACGGGCTGAGGCTGGCACGTGGGAGTTAGAGGCGCCGGTAGCATTACTGCCCTGTGCTGAATCTGTACAGGCTACACAGGGGACTGGGCCGGGTAGTGGAGAGGTTGGCGGCGAGAAAAGTGTCGTCGTCTCCGAGTCGTCGCGCCGCAGTCTGCCACTGCTGTCAGCCAGCACCGACTCGTCGCACAGGCAGAACAGCGCGCGTGCTCCTCACTTGGGACCCAGCACTCGTGCACCGATACCCCCACCCTTCCTCTGCCACGTCTCCCGTGGCGCAGTTCCTCCCTTTCTCCGCTTCCTCCTCCTCTCTCCCCAGGCCGCCTCGATCCTCGGTCATCGTCCTCGCCTCGTGCGTACCCTCGCGGCATTGCGACCCAACCTACACAGCTCAGCTGACCGCTTCCGCGTACCCGCATCCGCCCTCGACGCGCGCAGGAAACCGCGAGCCGTCCTCATCCCGACGTCAGGCCTCCCCCTCGTCTCGCCTCGACCTCGTCCCTCACGGCCAGCCTATCCGCCAGATTCATCCGCCTGGCTGCATACTCTACTTGCCTCCCGCCTGTCCGTAACGAACAAGCCGGCGACGACCCGCGACGCTCCTGCTCGGCACCACACCACCTCGCGCGCGCGCTCTCCCTTCTCACGACCTCGTCAGGAGCTCGTGACCGACTCGCGCCCTTTCCTGGTCGGGTTCACGCTTGACCAGTGAACAACTCTCCACTGCCATCGACGAACACCTCCTCAATGGACATCTACACGTCGTCGTTCTGCCTCCCGAGGTCATCGGCCTCGTCGACCGATCTCGCATCGTCGCAGACCTTCTCGCTCGACCTCGGCGAGCGCTCGCCCCAGCCCCATCCCCACCGCCAACATCAGGGGCACCACGCGAGCCAGTCGGACGGCGCGGTCCAGTCGGGCCCGGCGGGCGCGGCAGGCTCGGTCACCACGACCGATGCCGACGGCGGGGTCAAGAGCCACTCGACGTCGTCCTCGACCGACAGCGGCGCCGCTCCGACTGCCACGACGACCGAGGTGACGAGCGCGAATGGCGCGAGCCCGTCGCCCGCAGATGACAGCGCGGCGCACGGCGGCGCGGACCCTCTCGAGGCGGGCAAAAGCGCGAGCGTCGACTTCAACGACGCGATGCAGCGCGTCTGCGTCGAGACGATGGCGGCGCACCAGTGTATCGTGTCGTTCACGCCTGTCGAGCCCACTTCACCGACGCTCGGCGGGCCGGGCGACAACGGTGCGGCGGGAGCGGCGCAGGGAGGTGGGGGAGGCAACGGCGCGCAGGCGCAGGCGCAGGGTGAAAAGTCGGGGACCGTGTACAACGTGCACCTCAGCGGAGGGTACCAGCAGGTGATGGCTGCGAGGGGACACGTCCTCCGCGAGAGCCCGTTCAAGGTGCGCCTCGCCTCTTTTCCCCGCCATCCCCTTCCTCCCGTTCTGACAACCTGGACGTGCTCGGCCTTCGCAGCGCAAGTCGGTCGTCAAGGTCCCGCGCGCCGAGGTTCTCGACGGCAAGGAGAACGTCAAGGCCGAGATGCGCCGCAAGCTCGACGAGATCGCGTCGCTCACCAAGGCACACCTCGCCATTGTCGGCCAGGCGACGGCGAGCATCGGCTTTGGCCTCGAGACGGAGCGCAACGTCGAAATTGTCATCACGGGGCCGTACGAGAGCGTCGAGCAGGCGCGCGTCAGGCTGCTCGTGCTCCTCGACGAGCTGGTGCGTGTCTCCGCCTTCACTTCAACTTTCAAACTACACTCACACTGATAGGTTGTCATCCCCACAGAGCGGTCTCCACTCGGAGGTGTGCGAGATCGACTACAAGCTCCACTCGATCCTCGCCGGGCGCAAGCGCTGCGTCGTGCAGACGATCCAGGAGGAGTCGGCGACCAACATCTACTTTCCGACGCCGCTCTCGGGCGTCCTCGGGCAGAAGAACCTGTCACTCATCGCCAAGCAGAACCTCATCTTCCTGACGGGCGAGTTCTTTGGTGTCCAGCGCGCGCGCGACATGCTCTTCCAGGTCTCTCTCCACAAGGTGCGCCTCCCTCGCTTGCCCGCGCAGCTCTCGCTCTGACGAGTCGCCAGCACTGACACTCCTCCTCCCTTCGTTCGCCCGCAGAGCAAGTGCATCATTTCGCGCGACACGGCCATCCTCCCCCGCAAGCTCGACTGGATGCTGTCGGACCGCCTCGAGGACATCAAGCAGATCATGAGCGACAATGGCACGTTCATCAACTTCCCGCCGATCGGCAGCCAGGCGAGCCTCATCTCGGTCTATGGCGACCACCGCGTCAACATTGAGCGTACGATCCGCTCCGTCATGGCCCTCGTGCGTACTCGTCTCGCTCGTTTGTGTCTTTACGATCAACCTCGCGCTGACGCTGTCTCATCGCCCCCCGTCCAGGCCTGCCAATTCTACGTCGCGTCGTTCTGGCTGTTGCCCGTCTCGTTCGACGTCTTCATGCCGCCGCCGTCGATCAACCCGGCCCAGATCCCGCCCATCCTGCGCCACATCAGCGTCACGTCGGGCGCCGAGGCCGTCTTCAAGAGCAACTGCTTCGAGTTCCACGGCCTCGAGAGCGAGGTCCGCCAGGCGGTGCAGCTCGTCCTCGAGCTCGACTTTGTCAAGGTGCGCCCGTCTTTCCTCCTCTTGCGGGCGCGCGCGTCTAAGCAAGGCTGACTAACCATCGCACCCCTCGCTTCAGGCGTTCCACCACGAGATCCGGTTCCAGATCGAGCTGGCCAACGAGCACCGCGAGTTCATCTCGGGCAAGAAGAACGGCAAGCTCAACAAGATCATGAAGAGCGCCAACGTCAAGATCAAGTTCGAGACGTTCAACGACTACAACTTCTTGATCGACGTGGCGGGCAACGACCCGGGGGCGCTGCACGGCCTGACGATGCTCCAGGAGGAGCTCCCCGCCGAGATCAGCTTCCACGTCCCCGAGGCGTACCACAAGCGCATCATTGGCGTCGGCGGCAAGAACATCCAACGCATCATGAAGAAGTTTGGCGTCTACGTCAAGTTTTCCAACGCCGAAGAGTTTGCGGCTTTGGGCGGGTACAACGACAACGAGGACAACGTCGTCGCGCGGACGCCGGCCAAGAACGCCATGAACCTCGAGCACCTCAAGCAGAGCGTCATGGAGCTCGTCGCGCCAAAGGACAAGGACTTCATTGTCGAGATGGTGGCCATCCCGCGGAGGTACCACCGCACCTTGCTGGGCGAGAAGAGCATCTTCATCCACGACATCGAGGCAAAGACCAACTCGCACGTGCGCTTCCCGAGCAAGGAGACGGCGAGCGACGTCGTCAGCATCTTTGGGCCCGAGAGCCAGGTCCACATTGCCGCCCAGATGCTCCTCGACCACGTCCCCTTTGAAGCGTGCGTCTGTTCTCTCTCTCGTCTCTCTTGAGCGGAGTCGAGTCGAGTCGGATGCTGACCACTTGTGCCTAACCTTCATCATCCTGCAGCGAGTACCGCCTGCCGCACTCGACCGAGATGGCCAACCTGGCCCTGTCGCAGGACTTTGTCAACCTCACCGAGAAGATCAAGCGCGACCTCAACATCACGATCCTGCCCTGGGTCGACCGTTCGGGCAACAACGAGGAGACCATCATTCGCTTCTGCCTCAACCGCAGCAACGTCGACTTCCTCGCGACCAGCAGAGACCTCGTCGAGGAGTACCTCGTCCAGCGCAACGTGCGTCGCTGCTGCCTCCTCTCGGGTTCCCCTCGACGGCGCTCTGAGCTGACCCTACAACGCTCCCTCTTGCAGATCAACCTCTACCCGGGCTCGCTCCGTCCGAGGTCCGACTCGTTCGCCGACGTCTTTGCGCCGTTCAACAGTAAGCTCCTCTCGACGACGGCCATGGGCGAGGGCGACTCGCGCCCCGACCCGCGACCGGGCTCGGACCGCAAGCTGCGCCTCGCCGCCTCGTCGCCCAACATCAAGGCCATCTTTGACGCCAAGCCCGGCGGGTCGTCGGCAGCGTACCCTCACCACGCGCCGCGCCTGCCCTCCGTGCCGTCGGGACCGCCAAACGAGCTCAACCACGCCGACCCGTTGAATGCGGGAGCGTACGCGCCGTTCTACCCCGTGCCTCCTGTGCCGCGCATGCCGCAGCAGTACGGAGGGCACCAGCCGCCGCCGCACCACCACATGCAGCAGCACCACCCGTTCGCGCCCGGTCCGTTTGCCGCGCCGCCTCCTCCCCCGCCGCAGCATCAGCACCAGCACCAGGTGCCGCCTCACCAGGGCGAGTACCACCACTGGGGAGCGCCGCTGCCACCGCGTGCGCCGATGCCACAGCAGGGCTATCCGGGCGCGCCGCCGCCCGCTGCGTCGGGCTACGCAGCCCCTGCGGGCGTCCCCTCGCCGCAGTATGGCGCCCCCGCCCCTGTCGCGCAGCCACCCGCCGTCGCACCCACGTCGCGCTTCAGCAACGACGAGTACCGCGCGTCGGTCCCGACAAGGCACCACGGAGCGTCGGCGTCCTTCTCGGTCGCGCCCGCCGCGACCTCGTCGTCGTCTTCCCCGGCCGAGCAGCCCGGCACCAATCAGACGCTGTCGCAGTCTGCGTCGGTCGAGGACAAGCTCAAGGAGCTGTCGACGGCGTCGACGTCGCCGACGACGGGGCGGTCGCTGCGCGCGCTTGCGGGTAGGGCACAGAGCCTCGACTTGAGTCAGCACGCGGCGGCGTTCAGCCGCGCGAGCACGGCGCCGCGTCACGAGAGCGTCGACGAGGTCGCTGGTGCGTTTGGCGGCCTCGGGCTGTCGTAGGCGTTGAGGGCAGGGCTCCCTCTTCCTCGTCCCCCACTCTCCCTCCTCTCTCTCTCTCTTTCCCTCTCCTCTCTCCTCGCACAAAGCATCTGTTTGCCGCCCATGCTCAAAGTCAAGAACCTCGACTCTCAATCCCCCGCCACCCCCCGACACATACCTCGCCCTTCATACCCGCTTCCGTTCCCCTCTCCACACCCATAGCCTCGTCGTCCGCGCCTTCTTCTTTGCTCCCCCTCGCCCTGTAACCTGGCTCTCCTCGACCGCCCTCACCCAATCCCCGTGACTGTGATAACCCCTCTCTTTCTAGACCACTCCCCTCTCGTCGTTTCTTGCACAAAGCGTTATGCCCCGTCGTCGACCTCTTGCAACGAACCGCGCAACTCGTCCTCTGTCGCCTCGAGAGGCTCGCCATGCATCCCCTGCAAAGACTGGTGCGTGCGTGTCCGGTCGTCTTGGTGTCGAGCGCGCGGTACTGACCCAGGCAAAGTAAGCCGCGGGCTGACCCCCACATAGATCAAGACGCGCTCAGGCCGCCCTGGCCCGTCGAGACGCGACACGTGGCAGGCCAAAGTCGGCACCGGCGGCGTTCTTCTCTCGTCTACTGAGTGCTACGAACTGTGTCTAGTGCAGCTGGCGACGCGCCCATGAAGCGTGGCAGCCCCCACCCGAAGACAGCGTCCGCACGCGCCCCTTTTCGCTCAACGCCGGCACCCCCTCTTCCCCAGGTTTCCCCTCGCGCCCCTCCTCCCTCTTCGCCGCTCACCGTTGAGCCAGTCTGTTGCTAGCCTGGAGGCACGAGCCAGCTCCTTGGGTCACCCTCCGAGTCGCCTCGCCCCAGCACAAGGCCCTTCCCTCGGCTCATCGGCGTCGCTCGCTCATCCCGGGTCCCCTTCGCTCCCCCTCGGCCACCCCCAGCCTCCCTTGGCTACCGGAGCAGCAGGTCAAGACACCCACGATGCAGCAGCCGTACCCACCTCGCCTGGTACGCCCGTCCTCGCTCTTCCCTCCGCCCGCTCGTGACCCGGCTGATCTCCTCCCCCTTGTCACTGCTCGCGCCTCATAGCAGATCAACCCTGTCAGCGCCAAACACCGTGGAGCCATGCTCGGATCGCCAGGAGGCGCCATGTTTGCCTCTCCGGCAGCGTACAGCGCGCACCCGTTCGGCGCAGGCGGCCACCTCAGCCCAGACGGGCCGACCCACGGCGCCTTCTTCCCGCCACCGTACCCAGGAGGCCCTCAGTCGGTGCCGATGGCGCGTCAAGTCTCGATGGCGTCGACCGTGTCGCCCCTCACGCCCGTCGCCCCCTCCGCCCTTGCCTCGCCCTTCTTCCCTGCCTCGGCGGCGCCCGTCTTGCTCCCTGCACGTCCCCCGTCTCTCTCTTACGCCGTTCCTCCGCACCAGCACCAGCCACACCCGTACCGCTCCACGCCGCAAGACGCTCCGCCGCGCCGTACGACGCTGCACGCCTCGGCCCCTTCGTTCCACCTCCCGTACGGCAGCGGCCGCCCTTTCGTCCCCTCGTCCGCGCCGCCTCCCCGCGGCCACGGCAAGCGCGAGAGCGTCTCGATCGCGGCGCTCCGTGCGGGCGACGACCCGCTGCGCAGCCTGACGCTGTCGCGCGCGACGTCGGCGAGCCCGGCGACGTCGTCGAGGAGGGACGAGCCCAAGCGCAAGAAGGTCGTTGTGCGGTTGCCGCGCGAGGTCAGCTCGAGTGAAGACGACGACAGCGAGGGCGAAAGTGCGCGCGCGAGGAGGCCGAGGAGCTTGATCCAGCGCGCGCCGCTCTCGGCGCAGACTCGCGAGGCAGTCGATGCGAATCAGACAGCGGCGGCAGACGATGTCGACGTCGCGGCGAGGGGGCCGCATCCGGACGAGGTCAAGGTGAAGGAGTTGCCGCCGGCCCTTGACGTCTACCTTCCGGGCAAAGACGCATGGGAGGAAGTGTGGGACGCGTTCGAGCAGGAGATGACGGAGCAGCACGGCGACTGCGTTCGTCTCCCTTGCTCACTCGACGCATCGTGTTCCGCGGCTGACGGGTTCGAGACATCCTCGCAGGACCTCCGCCGCCCGACCTTCCTTCCCGCGCCGCCCGCCTCCTTCGAGGACCTCTTCCCCCGTCGCGCCGAACACGGCCGTACCGCCTCACTCTTTGCCAGGTCGGCAGCATCTCTCCCTCCGCGCCTCCAGTCTGTTCTCGACTCGGTCCGCCGCAGCGGCAGCGGCCACGGCCCCTCCCTCTCGCTCTCCTTTCCCAGCAGCATTCCCCTCCCCCGCTCGCCATCGCTCGGCTCGCCTGTCGCCCTCTCGCGCGCCCCCTCGGGTAGCTCGAGTCGCCTCACTCCGTTTGCGGCGAGTTTCGTGCCTTCGTCGTCGAATCTCGAGGCCGCGGCGGCCACATCTTTGCCGCGCAGCCCGCTCAGCTCGCCGCAGCAGGTGCTGCGCCCGCTCGCCAAGTCGCCCGTCACGGTCGTCGGCGAGAAGCTGGCTCCGGTGCAAGAGCGTGACCCAGGCTCTGGCCGCGACGAGGACGAGGACAGTGCGCCGGCGCGCGATGAGGATGCGGTCGAGGCGGCGGGAACAGCGATCAACGTCGGCTCGCGCGAGGCGGCGCAGGCGACCGAGCCGCTCGAGCTCGTCGCACCAGTCGAGCGTGCTGAGCTGGTCGAGACGGTTCGCGCCGTCGAGCAGTCCGCTGGGGCTCCTACCAGCGAGGGTGCCGACGGCGTCCAGCTCGCGACCCCGCAAGTCGATGAGTCGGAGGTGGAGCGCACGCCGGACGCGCGTCGCGGCTCCCCGCCTTCGAGGCGCGCCTCGGGCGTCTCGGCCAAGACGGACCACACGGGCGTCGCGAGCTTGTCCGAGTCCGGCCGCAGCTGGACGGATGGTAGCGACGTAGACGAGCAGCGCGGGAGCGGCGCAACGGACGCGCAGGCCGGCGGCAAGCGCTCGTGCGGGGAGTCGCCCAGGCTCAGCCACGACCTCAGTCGCGCTCTGAGCGAACTCGGCACGCTCGAGGCACCCGAGGCCGCGCTCCTGCCGCTGCTGCCTGCCATCAACGTCGACGAGGCCGATCTGTCAGACGTGTCGCAGTACGGCGACGCCGAGCTCTCGGCCGACGAGTACAGCAACCCCTCGGACGAGGAGGCCGCCCGCAAGCGGGCCGTCGCCCGCGCTCGTCCACCACCGCAAGCCTCTCACCTGGCCACCGGAGTGACGGACGACGCGGACGATGAGGACGGCAAGCCGCTCGCGCTGCTCGCACTCAAGACGCCGGTACACACGCAGCTCGAAGCGCAGAGCAGCGTCGGCCAGAGCGACGTCGAGGACTCGGCCGCGAAGGTTCCCGACCACAAGGTCAACCCCTCCTTCTCGTTCCCGCCCCGCTCGCCCAACACGTCACCGATCACGCCTCGTACCGCGGCGAGCATTCCCCTGCCGGACAGTTCGCCGCCCAGCTCATCATCCGAGAGCCCACAGCTCGGCTCGCTCGACTTTGGCCGAACAGGTCTGCCCTCCATCAGCGACTCCACCTTCCGTCGCCCATCGGGCGACCCCCTCTCCCCCGAGTCGCCCGCATTTGGTCCGTTTGGCCAGCCGGGCTCGCTCACCGTCTCGCTGAGCCCGGCGCCGGGAACGCCGTCCGTCTCGCTCGCCCCGACGCTCGTCGCGAATGTCGACGTCTCGCGCCCCCGCACGACCTCGACACAGGGCTCGGTGCTCAAGCCGACAGCTCCCGAGTTCAAGGAGTCGCTCTCGAGCTCCCTGCCCGCCTCCTTCGGCAATGCCGGTCAGGTCTCGTTCGACTTCCGCCCGCCGACCGAGGCTCCCTCGCTGTCGTTCAGTGCTCCAGAGGCGGCGGCACGAGAGGCGGCGGCACCGCCGGCGCGACACGTCAGCGGCTCGCATGGCCCCCTGCCGCCCATCCCGCTCACAACCGTCGCGCCGCATGTCCCGGGCGCCAAGCGTCAGAAGGGCGACGGCGGCGAATGGGTCCCGGCAATCGCAAGCGAGCCGATGCAGCGCGTCGTCTCGGCACCCGTCCTCGCCCACCCGCAGCCGCGCCGCCCCTTGCCCGAGCCACCTCGCGCGTTCGAGCACGAGTCGAGCCTCGAGGGTGACGGCGGACAGGTCGAAATCCTGCTCGACCCGGCGGGCGACCAAGGCGAGGTGAGTGAGGACTTGGGCAGTCGGAGCTTCATGTCGTCGTTCTCAGTCGACGACCCGCTGCCCGAGCAGTACGCACCCGTGCACCCTGTGGCTCGTCGGCGCACCGCCGGGGACGGTCCCGCGATGCGCGCCGCTCCGCACCCGTCCGTCAGCGGTCTGGGGCACGGCTTCCGCCCGCCCGACCTGCCGTCGTACGCGGCGCGCGAACACGAGGCGCAGGTGAGCCCGGCGAGGATGGGTGACCCACGCGCGAGGGTAGACCGCGGCGAGAGGCAGGAGAGCGTCGACATTGCGCTGCCGTCGTCGCTGCGCGCCAAGAGCAAGGCGATCGCGTTGCGCCAGGCGCGCCCGTCTGTACGCACAGCGGTCTTCGTCCTCTCTTCTCCAGCTTTCACTGACTTGCTTTGGTTGCCCAACAGGCCATGCACGCCTTCGATGACACCTTCGACGGCCCGTCTTCGTCGGCAGGCTCGGTCGTCCTCGCCGGCTCGTCGTCGAGCGTCATCATGAGTGACGATGACGATGACGACCTCCCCCTGCGCATCCTGGAGGACCTCATCTCTACGCAATTCGACGAGCTCAAAGTTGGACTCGCTGCCGCGCGTGACAACGACCTGCCGAGTGTCGACGCGCTCGTCGAAAAGGTCGCGACCCGCCTCCAGCAAGTCTTCGAGACACGCCTGGCGACCACGGACGAGGACATGTCGAGGCTCGGGCACAAGTTCGAGGAGGCGCGCAAGCGCATTGAGCAACTCTTCGCAGACGCAGTCGAGCGGGGCGGTAACATCGAGGCGCCCAGTCGCGCGCGCCGCCCCACGCTGCTCGACCCTACCCGCCCGCTCTCAGCGCCTCCTCTCCGTCCAAGCACGCCCGGGCTCGTTGAAGCTGGAGGTCCGGCGCTCGCGTACTCGGCGTTCCTCGAGGACCTCGAGCGAATTGTCCAGCCGCTCGTGCGCGACCCGGTCGACCCTGCCGCACTAGCTGCCACCGTCAGCTCGGCGCTGCAGTCCCAGCTCGCCGATCTCGTGGCGAGCGCAACACCGTCCACCTCGTCGTCGCAGGTCACGGTCGCCGAGCCGGCTGCGTTTGAGAAGGCCAACACGCCGAACGCCGCGCCACAGCTCGATGGCCTCGCCGAGGCGGTCGCGGCTGCCGTTGTGGCGCGCATCGGATGCTCAAGCGTTGCGAAGGTACACGACGACCGACTCGTCCAGGCTGAGGCCGGTCTGGCAGCACCGTCGCAACTCGACTCGCTGAGCACGGTTCTGCAGGCGCTCAAGACTGGCCAAGACGAGCTCGTCGACGCGCTCAAGTCTGGGCGAGCAGAACAGACATCTCTCCAGTTGCAGCGGCTCGAGGACCTCCTCGAGCAGCTCGCTGGAACGGTCGCGCCGCCCCCTGCGTCTGCGGAGGCTGCCCACATCGCCGACCTCGAATCGCAGTGTGTCTAGCCCCTCCCTGCACTTCCCTTTCCAGTCGCTGATTGATTCCCTTCACAGGCTTGCCAAGGCGCGCAACGAGCATGGCAAAGCGCGCAGCGAGAAAGCCGTTGCGCAGGACCGCCTCGAGACCGAGCGCACGCGCCATGCCGCCCAGGTCGGCGAGCTGCGCGCTCAAGTAGCGCAGCAGCGCTCAGCTCTCGAGAAGGTTGAGCGCCAGCATGATGAGATGCGGGGGGCGCTCGCCGCGTCGAGGGGTGAGCTGTCGGGAGCGGAAAAGCGGCTCGCAGCGCAGGTTCGCTGTCTAGTCCGCCTCTTCTGCCCAAAGTATTCCAGCTCACGCTCTGTCGATCTGCGCAGGATGCGCGCATGGACGCCCTGCAGCGCGCCAAGGCGGTCCAGCAGCAGTCGCTCGCGCTCGCCAACCAGCGCAACGCCGAGCACGAGGCGACACTCGCTGCGGCCCGCTCGCGCATCGTCGAACTCGAGACAGCCTCGTCCACTGCCGACGCCACGCTCAACGCACTCGACGAGGAGAACGTCGCGTACCGCACCAAGCTCGCGTCAATCGAGCAGGGTCTCGAGGCGATGAAGGTCGCCGTCAAAGGCGAGCTCGACGAGGCGGCGACGAAGATTGCGCAGCTCACGGCGGAGCGCGATCGTCTCGCCGCCGAGAACGACCGCCTCGTGCGCGGTGCGACGGACGACGCGCCGCCGACCCCTCGCCAAGCCGCGGTCGCTAACGTCTACCCGTCGCCGCCGTCGCCTCCTACGCTCGAGTACGCCCGCGGTGATCTTTCCGCACTCGCAGCGCAGCACACGGGCGGGAGCGACGGATCGGACGTCACCGTCGCGCACACCGACTTTTCGCCGACGCCGAGCGTGTCAGGGCAGTCGGTCGTCGTCAAGGACGAGGCTGACGGATGGTGGTCGGCCGTCGTTGCTTAGCGCCGCACTTGTCCCCCCCTCTCTCTTTTTCCGCTTGGTGCCGTCGCGCTGCTCTCCCCCCTTGCTCCCCCCCCCCCCCCATCCGCCTCGCCTTGTCTTGGCGTCTGCTTAAGTCGCCGTCTCGTCAATCTTGCCTTGGCCTTACATTTTCCGTACTTCTGCGAGCTCTTTGAGAGAGCAATTTTGTGCACGCTCTCTGAAAATCGTGAACATCCTGCCCGCCGGCTAAAGGCTCGTGCGAGCGAAGCCTGGGCTTTGCATGCGTGAGCGACCGGGCAAGCAGCACAGGAAGGCCGGCCCCGCTTAACGCCCCGGCAGATTGCTCTGATGCACGAAGACTCTCAGCGATTCCGCTCCCCTTGCACGCAGAGGAGAAGAAGCGCACCAGCTGATGAGGATCCTTGATCGACAGGGGAAGGGAGTGCTTGGGGAGGACGGCGGGGTCTTGCAGGAGTTGAGGAGCCATCGAGCAGCTGGAGCAAAGGCGGATTTCAATCGGTAGACGAGGGTGAACGAGGAAGAACAGGCGGGCGACCTCAACGCGGAGCGGAGCTCGGAGCGTCCTCGACCTGCGCAAGGCGCGCCCGCTTTGCATTCGAGGCTGCTCCGTGACGAGTTAGACGAGACGGCGCATTGCCCGCTGCGTCTATTCTCCTCTCGCTCGAGAGCGCACGCGCAGCAGAACAAGGGATATCCACTTGGCTCGGACCCGACGACCACACATCCCGCGCGGCTACACTCGCTCCTCGACCTCCGTCAGTCGTCAATGATGTCGAGACTGACGGCCGCGCCCCGCTTGGTCCCGCTCTTCTTCGTCCGCTTGACCGCCTCGCGGTGCCGCTTGCGCGCATGCCCCCGCAGCAGCTCGCGCAGCTTGTAGTGCTCATCGTCGATCTGGTCCCTGCTCGCGCACATGATGCGCATCAGCACAGCCCGAGCAAGGGAAACAGACGAGAGAAACGGGCGGACGCACTGCGTCTCGTGGCGGTAGAAGTCCCTCGCGGCACCCTCGATGCGCGCCCTGCTCTCCTGCATCGCGTGCGCGACCTTGTCGGCCGCGCCCTGACCAAGGAGTGCCTCTGCGTCCGCGCCCTCGCCGAATGCGCCGCTCGGGAGCGGGAAGAACGGCCTGCTCGGCCCGGTGAAGCGTGGCGTCGCCGCGCCGCCGCGGTAGCCGCCGTCACGCGCCGTGGGCGGGACGAAGCGCCTGCTGTCCTGCGCGTGCTGCGGCGGGAGGGGCGCGGCCGCGGAAGAGGCGAGGTCGAGGGGCTCGGGCTCGGGGGAGGGCGTGCGCACGGCGTCGGGGTCGAGGTCGAGGTCCATGCCGGCGAGGAGCGAAAAGCCGCCCTGCTCCTCGGCCGCGGGCGCGCCCGAGGGCTTGAACAGCGTCGTGAGCTTGTCCTGGAGAGAGACCTTGGGCGCAGCGGCGGGCTCCTCCGAAGAGGTAGCCTGCTTTACCGTGTTGGACGACTCCTCGTCGTCGTCGCTGTCGCTGTCACTGGACGACTCCGAGTCCGACGACGAGTCGCTGTCGCTGTCGCTGTCGTCGCTCATCTCGACGCCGCCACCACCCCGCAGCCGCAGCGTCTCGAACAGGTCGCTGTCGTCCTCATCGTCCGCCGCAAAGCCCTCGACCTTCGGCAACGGGCGGCCGTCCTCATCCACCCGGTCCTCCTCCTCCTCCTCCTCGTCCTCGGCAACCTCGTCCACCGCACCAAGCTCCTCGAGCGCGCCGAGCGCGAGCTCGCGGTACGCCGCGCGCTCCATCGCGTGCGCCGCGTCGCGCTCCGAGTCGTCGAGCGCGGAGGCCATGAGCTGAAAGGCGTCCTCCTCGTTGTAGATCAGGTTGCGGGGTGCGGCGGGGACATAAGGCGGCGGGGACGGCGAGCGGTACGCCGCGTCGCCACGGACCGGCGCCGTCGCAGCAGCCGTCGCCGTCGACGCGTCCGCAAGCTCGTCCTCCGCTGCGGGCTCGGGCGCGGCCGGCGTCGCAGCCGGAGCAGGACGGCTCATGCGCTCGAGGAGTGTCGTAAAGTTGTCCGTGTGCGGCGCGCTGCGCTGCGTCAAGCGCACCGTCTCGCGCCTACGCACCTGCCCGTCGCGCGTCTTGAACACCCACGCGACAGCCGGCTCGGCCTCGCCGTCCTGTCCCTCGACGAAGCCCTCACACTCCCACTGCCCGACGCTGAGCATGCTCGTCGTCGCCGCTCCTCCGTCCGCCGCCTTGGCCGCCTTGCTGCTCCCGCCCGCGAGGTCAAACAGCACGCGCTGGCGGCCCCACCTGCGCGGGTCGATGCGCATGCGCTTGGCGCGCCGCAGGGCGGGTTTCTCGAGCAGGACGCCGGCGCGGAGGGCCTCGCGTGCGGCTTTCGAAGGCTTGGCCTTGGCTTTGCCGCGCGTCCAGGCCGTCTGGGCGGGCTTGGGGGGCTGCTCGACCGGGTGGGAGGGACGGACGATGATGGGGAAGAGGGGCGCGGGTGCCGGCTTGGGGTCGAGGATCCAGCCCTGTGGATGCAGCGCAGCGGTGAGCTGGACGGACTTGAGGCAGGTGCGCGGGACAAGCTTACCCGGTGACTCTGGAGATTCTCTGGCGTGACAAGCTCAAAGTTGCGCGCGGCAATGCCGACGTTGACGTCCTTGGACGCGCGCTTGCGTTTCTTGGGGCGCGCGGGCTGCTCGGCCGCTTTGGCCGCCTCGGCGCGCTCCTCTGCGCGGCTGCGTACGTTACCAAAAAGTCAGAGAGGGCGCCGTGTAGTTCTCGCAGGGAAGCGACGCACCGGTCCTGCCAGTCTGGCTTGGCGGGGGCGATGCGGAGCTTGTGCGCCTTCCACATGGAGCCGTTGAGCATCGACATGCCTGCGTTGTTTGGCGCGTCAGTGTGCAGCTTTGACAAAGAAGCCGAGGTGGTACACACAGCGAGAGAACTGAGCCTCGGTGGTCTCGATCGAGAAGAAGGCGAACGAGCGCGGGAGCCCTGGGCAGGAGGACGAGGTCAGCGCTGGCGCTGCAGAGGGCTCGCGAGAGAGGGGTTGCACGGCGCGCACCTGTTTCAGTCTTTCCGAGCCCTGTGACGCCCTGTTCGCCGCCGACGACCTTGCCGAAGGACGAGAAGCGCTGGACGAGGTCCTTTGGCTGAACCGAGGGAGCGAGTCCCCCGACGTGGATGCGTTTTGTGACGGGTGCGGTCGACAGAGGAGTAGCTGGAGGCATCTCTGAGCGGCTGTACTGCCCTCGTCAGGCGGCGGGCGCGAGTGATGCTGGGTCGAGCCGCGCCGAGCTCAGGCGGTCGAGTCCGGAGACATGTCGCGACCTCGCGCCTTCCCCTACGCCTACCTCTCTAGCGAGCACCTTTTCACCTCCTGTACAGGTGCTACGATGCTCGCCAGCTTGTCCCGACGCGCCGCTGCTGCGTCCTGCTCGTCGGCGTCGTCGACCGGTTCCCTCATCGCCCGCCCGCACGTCCGGTGGACCTACCTCCCCGGCCAAGTCCCCTACGAGCGCGCACTTCTCCTACAAGAGTCCCTCGTACAGGCGCGACTCTCGGCCAAGGCCGCGCTCGCCGCAAACGACGCCGCCGACTGGTCCCCGGACCACGTCGCTTCCCTCGAGCGCGTCGCCCACACCGACCTGCTCCTCTTGCTCCAGCACACGCCCGTCTTCACCGCCGGGCGCAGGGAGAAGGACCCACAGCAGCTCGAGAGCGAAGGTGCGCGCCTGAGGGCCATTGGCGCCGACTATGTCCACGCCATGAGGGGCGGCCAGACCACCTACCACGGGCCAGGACAGCTCGTCGGCTATTCGCTCATGGATCTCGGCGCAGCCCAGGTGAGTCCGGTGAACCGCAGCGACTCACGCGCTGGCCCGCCGACTGACCGCTTGCCTACCGCGCAGCTCTCGACTCGCTGCTACGTCGACCGCCTCGAGCGCTTCCTCGAAGCCCTCACCCTCTCGCTCGACGTCCCCGTCCACCCCCTCGAGCACACCGGCGTCTTTACCTCTGCGACCACCAAGATCGGCTCGATCGGGATCCACATCCGGCGGCGCATCTCGCTGCACGGCTTCAGCCTCAACGTCGAGCAGCAGACCAAGGCCTGGTTCGACCAGATCGTTGCGTGTGGACTCGCAGACGTGCAGAGCACCAACGTTCAGGCCGAGCTGCGCAAGCTCGGCAAGCTCGACGCCGAGGACAAGGGCGACGAGCCCCGCGTGCTCGACGTCGTGCCCAAGGCGGTCGAGCTCTTTGGCGAGCGGTACGGCCGCGAGATGCGCCAGCTCAAGCAGGATGACGAGTTTGTCGAGGCGAGGCGCATGATTGAGGATGGCGTCGAGGGGAGGCTGCCTCCGCTTGAGAAGACGCTGCTGGGCGTGTGAGCGGCACGTGGAGCGGGACGTGGCCCCGGTGGCGCTCCGGGCAGTACCAAAGGCAGGGGCGGCGCGGCGAGTTCCCGGTGCGTTCATGCGCGTGCGTGGACCGGAGCATCGTCGCAGCGGAGGACCTTGCGCGCCGTTGCGTCCGCCTGCCCGACAGACCTGCGCATTCGTGTGCGCTCGCTCAGGCCCGCGCATCGACAGCGAGCGACGCCTAGTGCGACTGACGTGCTGGACATCGGCACATGTGTCGAACCCGCTCCTGTCCTGCGCTTATGGCGTGTGGTCGAGGTGCGGCCCTCGCCCCCCCCCCCCCTCTCTCGCGATTCGAGGCCTTGCTCACTGCTCCCGCCTCGCTCTCAGGTGGCTGCTGTCCCGATCCTCTTCCTCCTCTTTGTGCTGGTCAGCTGGAGTGGGGCGGCGCTGTACAGGCGGCGCGACGAGGAGGGGGAAGGGGACGGGGAGCGGGTCTGTCGCTGTATCGCAGCGTCCCATCTCGCCGCGACTTGTAAAAATCCTTCTGCTCCTTTGCGAGGCGGGAAAGGCTGGCTCAAGGGGCCGTCGGTGACTCCGCGGGACGGCTCGGTCTCGTGTCCGCGCTCGCGCCGCCTTCCTCTGGACCTCTCTCCCTCCTCGCCTTCACTCACTCTCGCCGACTGTCTGACCGGAGCGCACAACAGCAACCTCGACCAGTTGCCAAGGCTCTGTCAACCTCGACACCGCCACGAGGCGCTTCGACTCGCACTCTGCTGCCGCGACCTCCCCCCTGCTCGCTCGGTGAGCCGGCCTTCCCGCCCCCTCCTGACCCGTGATGGCTCGTGGGCTAGAGCGGATAAGGTGAAGCACAAACTGACTCACAGGGCTGCGTGCAGAACCCGGCGTCTCTCTCTCACGACGCACCGTGCCCCTGCCCTCGCTCCTGGACCAGGTCGTCGCCCTCATCCTCGACCACCTCAAGCACTGCTGCTTTTGGAACGACAAGGAACGTCGCGATACCGGCATGAGTGTTTCGCTCGTCTGCACCAAGTGGTACCTCCTCGGGCGGCGCATCGCGTGGTACGCGATTACGCTCGATTGGACCGACGACGAGCGCTTGGTCGAGGGTCTCCTCTCACGGCCAGAGCTCCTCGTCAAGGTCGGCCGGCTCAGCTTCAAGTCGCAAGTCCCTCAGCCTGGTGAGGATCTGCGCCCGCTCGACCGCGAGGCAGCGCTCAAATCGGTCGAGCTCGTCGCGGCCTGCCCTCAACTCAGGGCCCTCGACGTCGGGTTCCCGGGCCAGGACGGCTACCTCCTCGACGCCATCGCTGACAGGAGCGCAGAAACGACACTCGACGAACTCAAGGTGAGCATCGTGCCCGGGGACGGCTTCACCTTGTCCGACCTTGTCGAGACCTTGGCGCGTTTT